>CM060839.1:605000-827500 GCA_030762175.1 Metallyticus violacea
CAGAGCTAGCAACACGGAAGAAAATCTACATTTATAAATACAGAGATAGATTAATGAACTTTTGACACTTCTGGGGATGAAAACATAAACTTTAAGTTCATAACACTTCCACCAGAGCAGAATATACATCCCCAAAGCAACACAAATTACCCAGCAGTTGATGGTTAGTTTAGGATGTGGATCATGGTCTGCAAAACATGTTCTATATTTAAACAAGCAAGTGGAGCCAATAAGGGTTGTTGAGAAGTTTGCTGCCATGAAAACCAACAGAATTAATTTTTTCTCCCCAATTATAACAACGTTTTTATTAAATTCTCTCTCTTTCTGTTGGTAAAATTCATCTATGTTACTGTTCATTCTAGTTATTAAGATTCTAGTAGCTTGAGACCTCAGTAACAATAGTAATATTAAAGTTGTGTATCCTGATTTTATGCTACTGAAAGCACTTCATGTTAATTTGTTCCAGTTTCATTCAAATCCTCTTAAGAACAGGCTGTGCAGGCCAGCAAAGAAGGAACAAGTTGAACAATTTTTAAAATAACATTTTCAATCCTTTATATTGCCATGCATTGTTTAGAAAGATGAACAAAATTACTGGATAATGATATGTACAGCTGCATATAAACTGAATCTGCATATAGAAATGGGATCTCAAAATTTCCAATCATAAAAGTGAAGCAAAAGAAGATACACTTAAAAAAATTTAAATCTTAGCTAATGATTGGAGATAAAGTCATAGAGTGTTACCAAGAATTAATCTAAAACCCAAATTACACAATGTTATAATACTACAAAAAAGCATTAGCATAAAACAGTAGCTAATAAATTAATGGAAGCTGATTAAGACATTGACAGACATAGAATGATTTACTATTATTATGAATGAGGCAATGAATCTAAAATTCTGCAGTAAGAATACATCTAGAAATACAGCAGTACATGACATAACAAACTAAAGCAAGCTGAAGATCCTCAAAATATTCCTGCTTCACTACCGAGTCACTCTTGACTAAAATAAAGTAAGGGAATAGTATAAATAAATTCATGTGATATATGTCATACTAAATACTCTTATTGCTTCACTTACTTGTGTGATATATGGCAATATCACACAAGTAAATGAAGCAATAAAAGTTTTTAGGACGACATATGTCACATGAATTTATTCATATGACCTAGCTTCACTGTGTTAGTTCCATACATATTTTTTAAAATAATTTAGTTTTTAAAAGATATGTTTTAATTAGGGGAACAGTGTTCACAGTGCAGTATAGCAATGTGGAGATTAAGCGGTAACTTACCTCCAGCAAATTCCACAAACTGTTCTTTTCGTCCTCCTTTGACACCACCACCCAAGTTGCTGGAACTCTGGGAGTCACTACTGGTCTTACGAAAGGCAGACAATGCACTGTATCCTCGTTTCTCAATAGTGTGAGGTTTCAGATCTCTGCAACACAAAGCATGTAGGTATGACTCTGTGTGCGTGCGTGCGTGCGTGCGTGCGAGAGAGAGAGAGATTGACAGTGCAGCAATTTTTGTTTTGCCAGTAATGTAAACTGTTTGAACTGTTTAAAAATACATTTTAATTAGCAGTGACTGCTGTCAACATTGTGCAATAATATTGAACAGAAAATACATTGCTATGGGGTGCTTTATAAATAATCTGCTAATATTATTATAATAATAATATGCAAATGATTAACTACTTTTGGTTTCCCTATGTCCTTTAGCAAGATTTACTGCAGCATCTTTAAATTCTGATGATTTATTAATCATTTTTATTACTTTTGTTTTGTTTTTATCAGAGCAAGTATTTGCATTAAGTAACTTCAATACAATAACTTTTCCTTTTATTTTGCATCTGTGATATAGTACAGCCTATGTAGGTTCTGTCTACAATTATTATCCTATTTGAGTATTTTGAAGCTGTGTAAAAGACACTATTATGAAATAAAAATGTTTTGTTAACACCAAGAACAGAAATCATTTGTGTATAGGGTGGCCATTTGACCAAATATCATATTTTCTGGGACCTACCATATGTTATTTTTAGAAATCACGGGCTCTCCTGTACATTTTGCATCAGTCAAAGATCACTAATTTTGCAAGTAATTAGTCCCAAAAATGTGTTGGATATATATATAGTTTTTGGGAGCATTGCTTTAAACTGTATGAACTCAGTCCAACAAAAATATGATTCACTTTTCTACCTGAACTTCCTTGCACCACTGTTTGTCAAAGAATTCTGACTTATCTGAAGTAAATTAATCTCTCTGTCATTTGACTCTAAATTTGGCCAATGAACTTTATTTCAAGAATTGGCTTTTCATAATGTAACAATTTCTTCTTGATGGCATATTACAAGTAAATGAGAACTATTTAGATAGAATTTTGTGGTACAAAAAGAATTTAGGATATGACAAGAACAAAATATATGAAGTTGTCATTGGATGAAATAGAACAAAAAATTACATCAAATGCTACTAAAATTTAGATTGTTTTAAGTAACCTAAAACAAAATTAATAGAAATTTCACAGTGCAGAACACATTATTAAATATTATTCAATATTTTAGCTGATCATTCTGAGTCTGAATTTATCAAAACTCATTGGCAAAACATGTTTCATGAGTACTAATCCACTGACAAGACAGTTCAAATGCATCTTGACCTATGGAGGAGATTATAAGATTTTGTACTTAAACTATATCTGTCATAATTTCAAAATTCATCAGGCAATCTTCATATTTTCATAAGCTTAATTCAAATAGTTCCTATACTGATTTTAATAATTTTATTTTTATTTTCTATTTGATGATTCACTTCCCAAAAATGCTTCAACATGTTTACGGAATGTCGGAATCCACACAGTGAAACTTTTGTTAATCTTATTTTGATTTAAAGTAAAACACTAAAAATCATGTCGCCACATTAAACTCTCTTTAAGTTTCACACACAAACACAAACACACAGTGTGTTTGTGAAACTTAAAGAGAGTTTTAATGTGACGACATGATTTTTAGTGTTTTACTTTAAATCAAAATAAGATGCTTCAACATATCTGATTTATCTTTGTATTTGTTTTCCCAGTATATATTTTATCACAACCTGAACAATTAATCTGGTAGAGGGCTTTTTATTTTATGGGAGAATTTTATCTATATGATTTACTGTTATGAGATACTTTATACTGTACTTCTTTTGTGGAACCAACATGATGTTAAATTGTTTGGAAATGTTTTGAACTTTTTAAAAAACCCAAAGATATGGAATTTTAAAAATTTTTGTCTTTTTTTCTTTCTTTCTAATGATTGTGTAATAACTTTATTTGTTCTCACCTTTTATACTCTAAATCCTTATTGAAGCCATTGTATTATGCAATTTCTATTACACATATATATCCTCTTTATAGTATTCCTTCTAATCTGCATATTAAGTTATTGATTAATGCATGCTGGTGAGATCTGGTATTAAAATTATAGGCTTTGATATAGTTGTCAGTATGTATGTTTTTTCTGAAAATACCAAATGCTCTCATATCTGTATTCATGATTTTTTTAACAGTGTTTAATGCCTGTTTTTACTGCTGAGGCATCACAGGTGGTGGACACTGATGAACATGAGGTGAAATGAAAAATTGGGAAAGGATTTTTTTTAAGGAAAGAAACATTCCAGGTCTAAGTTTTAGGGTACCCCCCAGTATTTGCCATTTATAAGGACCAAGGAAAACCTGGAATAAACTTCAGTTAGGGAGAATAAGCTTGATGGGAATCAAACTCCAGACCTCCTGTCTCTGATGATCTTCAACCAGTATGAAAGCAAGTTGTTATTTTCTCTTATATTGTAATCTTGCAAGTTAAATTATATCATCATCTAAAGATGATACAGAGTGTTTCAAAAAGTGAGCGTTAGATAAAAAAAAAATGAATACACTAACCTTAAGAGAAAGCAAAATAAAACTTCAAACAATTCACATACCTCCCTTAGGCTTTTCAAAAATTACTGTTTTCAGAATTTAATATCATTCTTGACTCATCAAATTATATAAACAAAATTATCCCAGAAAAGAACCATGACATCTCTCTATTAATTGTTTAGAATGTAATAAAATATTTATTGGAAGTTAAAAGAAATATAAATGCCAGACTTAAAGAACATTATAGGAATACCAATTACAAACAGATAAATTAGCTATGGCCAACAAATTTTGGGAAAGAATCATCTAACAGAAAAGAAAAAAAATTGTTAAAATCAATATACCAACTGTCAGAAATAAACTCAGGGAAAAGATCTTCATCAAGAAATACGATCACACAATGAAATTTGAAATTCCAATAGAGGATAGCTTAATTACAAAATACTGTAATCTCCCACCAGAGGTCAGAATGTATTTAAGTAGCCTATCAGTTGACTAGCAGGTAAGGATACAGACAAATGTCTGTGAAACTTATATCACTAGTAAACTTTAGTATAAATGGAGATTAAATTATCAGGTAAAACATTTAATACATGGACTGCTTAAAGAAATTTAGCTTAGAACTGTAAATTATGACTATCATTATAAAATTTTTTTGCAATTTATATTAGATACACAATTCTTTATTATGCATTTTAAGTAGGTTGAAACTATTAAAAAAATGTTTAATATAATCCTTATATTATTATATTGCACTATTCCTCGGCTATATTTTTATATTGTATATTTGCTTAAAACAAAAAATTATTACTGCAAATTACTTTTCTTATTTTTCATGACTGAAAGTTAGCCACTCTACTTGTGCTTGCAACACATGGATAACAAACATGTTAAATGCATATAAATAAAATCAGGAAACATATATTTGTTCCATGAAGTGGAAGAAGGATTGTAAAAGAACTATGGTAGGATAATACCGGAGACAGAATGAATCTTTCAAAGAACAGGTAAAAGATGCTAAGATCTAGAACAAAATAGTAGCAAAGTATTTGGCAGAATTAAAACTAATTAAATTAGATGGATTTTTTTTTAAATCAACCTCATGTATATGGTGGTGTGCACATTGTAGAGAGACCAGCTTTCCCTAATTCTTCCCTGCTGCTAATTCATATTGTTGAATATTCACAAGGTTCAGCAGTAGCCCCCCTTCATCATATGCAAGGATCTGAGATCAAGTAGAAAAAGAGGATGAAGAACTCTGCCTACCAATGAATGACATCTGACACTGCTGAATAGTTTCTTGGATGGAATGAAACAAGATGGAAATCTGTGTAATCTGCTGAAAAACTCCAAATTCTTAAAAATTAACCTAGATTCACAACCCAATGCTCTAGACAGATATTGCCAAATTTCAAAGAAAAAATAAAAATATGATTTGTGTTATCAAAGAGTTGGTCTGTGATCCTAAGGGGATATGAATATACAGTTTGAAGTAAATACTCACAACAAATATCCTGGATCTTCGATGTCATATTGCTGCACACCATATGCCTGTGTTGCTAACGAACACAGGACACAGATCAATAATATCCACACTGTAGAATTTTCCATTGTGTAGATACAGGCCTGCAGTTTTACCTATTATATAAAATAAACAGCTTTTTTAAATGTGATTCACTAGAACAATGAAAGTATGTCATTAATGAAATTAAATATTAGCATGAGCTGATTCTTGCATAAAAGCCATCAGTCAATTCATTGCTATATTCAACTTTTACTGCATTCTTCATTTTTATTTATTTGGTTTATTTACAGCCACTCTTTAACATCTCAGGTCATAAGCATCCCATTCAGTTTAGGGTGTGAAATGACCATTAAATTTTGCTCAGAGGCACCTTCTTTCAGGTTTGAGGTTCTTTTACGAGCCATAAATCTATGACATAGGACCCATGGCTTTGCCTCCCTTCCAAAGGAAGCCATATTTAGATTTTTATGCCCGAAAAAATCCATCAACCCTGACCAGGGTTTGAACCCATGATCTATATATATGTACAGAATATGCAGAAACATATTATTAGCATTGTTGAACTAACATCTTTATAAAGGAGACATATAACTTCTACAACAAACCTTCATTTTCTCAGTGAATAAAACAGAAATTAAATGCACTAGACATTTTAATGGTGAAGTTGTTGCATTTACAGGTACCAGCTGTAGAGGTGGAACCCTAATGATATAGTACTTAATGAGAGTCACTATTTAATTTTCAGGATTTAAAGAAATTATGAGAAAGAGAAATTTCCTGCTGGCAGTACTGGAAAGGCATATCTTGATTAGTAAACATAGCAGAAGTTAATGCATATCACCCATTGCAGTTGCAGCACAATATTAATTATGGTCATATGCTCAATTTCTGATTTTCTAAGATGAAGGTGATTTGAGAACTTTTCATGCAATTACTATTTTATGATTATAAGTACAATCTGACTCAACAAAAATGCCTGAGAAGAGCTTTTCCAGACTCTGCTCTTTCAAATACAAAATCTATAACTGGTTTCAGTAGTTACCGCAACTTTTGATACAAAGTTGCATCCTCTGGAAGCTATCTATCATCATGATGCTTCTTCTGCACTCCAAACAAATGTCCTCTCAGTTTTTCACTGACAACTGGAAAAAGAAAAAGTCACTGGACTGTATGGTAGATGGTTCACAACTGTGACTTCTGTTTCTTCATAAATTCCATTGCTTTCAGAGTGGTATACACAGAGGCATTCATCATAAAGAAAAAAGCAGAACCTAGACTTTGGTCTTCTTTCTACTAGTATTCAAATACCTGGGGAGGCAAATTGTGGTGTATCAGTTAGCATTATCTGTTTTTGTTCCTGGTTGCAATATACTCTCTTGCTGACAAGAAACAGGCAATCATCTTATGGTCTACTCTTCAACATTGGAAATATCCAGATTGAACACTGTCACTTTGATTCTAGATCATATTGGTAAGTCCAGCTTTCATCACCTGTGAAGACATCATGGACACATCACGAGCTGCCAACTATTTCCTGGCATCATTCCACTCTTGTTGCCTTTTGTTCTTCTGTGAGGTGGGCATCCAACAACTAAGCTTCCTCACCTGAAAATATTTGTGCAGGATTTCTGACAGCTATGGGGATTGAACATTTGTACTTCTCTATTGCCCCATAAGTCACTCACAGATTGTTTTCACTATGAGTTCTACACGAGCAATATTTTTATATATGACTCTGGTTACTGGACATTCCATGTGCTCATCTAAACTCTGCAAACCAGTTAAGACCAGTTAAGGTTAGGTTAGGTTAGGTTAGGTTAGGTCACTTCGTATGTGAAGCAGCAAGTTATGAAGAGTCCAGGCATTCTTGTTGACTCAGATACCATAAAAATTCTCTCAAGTCAGCATCTTAGAATATCATACCAATATTAACATTTTGATTTTGCTGCAGCTATCACAAATTTTTGCTATGGTTACAAATACTCTTTCCAATGCTGCCAATAGGAAACTTATATCTCTTTTATAAATTCAATTCCAAAAATTAAATAGCAACCCTAGTACAAGGTGCTTTTGGATGATTTGAAAAATTGGTATTCATTATTATTCTGACTAAGTTGTTCCTTTAAAGGAAACAAAAGCAATTGAATTAGCAGAGTAAGATAGAACTTCTTCTAAGTTAAAATATTTAAAATACTCTTTATGTCTTCATTCCCAAGGAATAAAATCAGTCTGAGTTAAAATATTTAAAATATTTTAAACACTCTTTATGGTTTTACTCTCATGAATTAAAAATCAGGACATGTTTCATGGAGCATGGTCATGAAGGATGCCAGAAGAAGGTACAAACATCTAATCAGTAATGGTCCCAGAGCCTCAGACATAATCTCTTCTAATGGAGAATGGAACAGGTCAATGAAAAAGTCCAATGTTTAAACATAAGATTATTAACCTAAACTTAGGTATTCATTTTTTATACTAAACTCCATTCACTTACATAAAAGAATTGGGAGAATCTCTCCCATCTTCAGTTGCTCACTGAACCGCCGTTACTCGAAACAATGGCTGGACAAAGGGATGTTCCTGTGGTGGCCTCTATTGGTTGAAGTAGTAGTGAAGTAGTAGTACTTCAACCAACAGAGGCCACCACAGGAACATCCCTTTGTCCAGTCGTTGTTTCGAGTAACGGCGGTTCAGTGAGCAACTGAAGATGGGAGAGATTCTCCCGAAACACGTCTTACTTTTGTGTAAGTGAATGGAGTTGGTGTAAAAAATGAATGCCTAAGTTTAGGTTATATTGCCACTCCATTGTCAACAGCTTCGTAAGTACAATATTTATAAAGATTATTGTCTCAACTTTTCATAAATCACGTGCATGATTAACAAACTCTTTATTTCCTATTGCACAATACCTAATTGTAATAAAAGTGTCAAACTTCCAGTTCGCTTTCATCTACTGAGTCTGTGGAGCGGAACTTGATTTCGTGTCAGTGTCCAAGTGGGCTGAACTGAAATCTGTGTCTACTTCTATTAGCAAAACAGATTCATTATCCAAAGTTTCATTGTCAGCTTCTAGGTTTATTTTGAATTTATCCATAGCTTCTTCCATCAGCACATTTCTTTTCCATTAAAAGTTTATAATTTTTTTTTATTACTTTTTCATAGGCCTTCTTTCAATCCTGTGCAAGATGTATTGTATTTTTTTTATCATTTTCTTGGGCACTGGAAAAGTAATGGTACTGACATTGTGTTAGGAAAATTTTCCAAAAAGATATATAGGATTATGATCACTAAGTTAAGGAAGTAGGTGTAACACTGTTATACCCTTACTATGTTCATTTATCACTCTGACTTGAGTTTACTATTTTTAACATTTCACACTTTGTTAGCTCTGGGTTTAAGCTTACATTATTGTAATAAAGCCATGATTGTATATCTACTTTCCAAGATCATGTGCTGGGGACTTTATTTTCTTGCACAGTATGCTATGAAGTATTGTCCAGAACATCTAACCAGCTGGAATGTTGGGCGTTAAATGCTCCGTCAATCACTCGGTGTAATTTGCACTGTTCATTTCATTATGGTAATCCTCAGATGCTGATTTGGAATCATAAATGAGCTCTGTACCTTCAATAAATTTCATTTTTTCTCCTTTACCATGCAGTAATTTTGCAAAGGGCAGGCCTTTTTCATTTAATCTTGTACTATTCTAGAAATTTTCTTCCAACTAAACATTTATCAAACTGATCAAGGAATTTGCATTTCTTATTTTTTCTGGTGTCACAATTTTCTGGCCACTCCGTTCCACTTTCTTAACATCTTTTACCACATAATATACTGATCTTAAGCTCTTTCCTTTTGTTGTTGCCACTGTCTTCATTGCATTTTCTAAAGGTATTAAAAGGCTTTTCTTTTTCTTTTCCTCAAGACAAAATCGAATAATGCTATTTATTATCATTTATTCATCAAACTGCTGTCTTCCATAATAACACAAAGTTGAACTTAAAGCCTCCATGTCTCATAATAAATATGCATTTAATTGCTCCAGAAAATTTTCACTCTGCAAACTGACATGACATTCCAGAAGTGTATGGAATATTAACTTAGAAAATTTTCATTCTTGATGAGCATAAACAAAATAAAGAGCTCACCAAATATTACTGAATAATCAGATAGAAACCTCCCTCCTCGCTTATATCAACCCATCTTGGTAGCACTCATATTGTCAGCAGTATTGTCTGTTGACAACAATAATTCCTTCCTTTGTTTTTTGTAAACATAAATAACCAGGTAATAGGTATATAATAAAACAAAAGCAATTGTTTTAGAAAGGATTTAAGTTAATACTTATTAGTCACAATACTCCATGTTACTCCCAAATTAGCATATCTGAAAAAATAAAAGTTTCAGATTAACCAGATGCAGATAAGAAACTGATTTATTATAATCTGAGTTATTCCTTTTCTTTTATTTTGTAAAAGCAAAACTTTCTGTATATTGCTACCTAAAGTTGCAACTAAATATTTCTGCTCTACATTCTAACTTGACTGTTCTACACATTTTGTGATTTTTGTTCCAGTTTATGCTAATTGGAGGAAAGTTGCTCCAGGGACATCAAAAGAACTTTGGAATGAAGAGGGCTTAGAGAAAAAAACAGAAAAATTACAACCACTGCATCATTTTCAAGGGCAGCATTCACAGATATATTTTATAGAAAAAAAAAACTTCGTTTTGGATGAATCTATTTTTATCATAATTTATAACTAATTTTAAATAAATTATAAAATATCTTTGGAGAAAAATAAGACATGATTGTAAAACAAAATAATTTCCATAATACAATTATGTTTTAATATTTTATCTATAAAACATTACATATTTCAACCCCAGAATGATAGGGATGTTCTGCACTATAAAATGCTGTATTTTCTACTCTTTAGCCACCTTTTCTAGTTTCTAGACTCTAGTTTCTAGAAAAGGTATCATTTTGTGTGCTATTTAGAGTTGAAATGGAGTCAGAAAAGAACACCTAGATCTCCTTGAATAAAAGCTATTGCCAAAAGCTCTGAAAGCTCTTTAATAAGATAACCTTTAGGTTCTTCAAGGTATGCCAATTAAGATGGCAAAAGATTGTGGTTATAAGTGGACAAGGAATGTTACCAACCAAAATAAAAAACAATGGAGCAATAGGCAGAAACAATGTTCAATTTGGAAAACATTGAAATCATTTGCTGTGGATTCACACTGTCACCTTCACTTCATGTTCTAGTTATGTCATAAACAGGAAATGCATTTAACATACACTAATGTGTCAAACATTAATTCCACTATATAACACTAGGACACCCACTGCCTGTGGTGCCTCAGTAGTAAAAATGGTGTTAAACACCATTCAAAAAAAAATGCTGGGACATGTTTCAAGAGCCATCATGAGCTGTTGACAGACTAATAAATTTTGTGTTTAAGTTCCAATTTTACATTTAAGTAATAAATTTAGTTTCATCCAAAAAAATTTCTTATTTTAATTTCATGATTTTTGGTCCAAAAGATAGCTGCCACTACTGATTTATCAATTTGCTTAAAATTAATATTCCTAAAGTGTTCTTTTCTCCAAATTTCTAAATTTCTCTTCATTTTTCCAATATATCTCTGATCACAACCTGCACATTTGATTTCCTAAATTCCTGATTTCTGTTCTGTTGGTATGGTGTCTTTTACTGTACAACCTACTCAATTTTAGATACTATATTTGTTCTTTGGAGGTAACATTATGCCATGTTCTTTGAATATTCTCTTGAATTTGTGTTGGTAAGCTGGATGGCATGAATTGAATTTGTATCTTTCCTTGATGTTCTTCAGTGTGGAAAACTCTATTATAATTTTTGTCTTTTAAATTTCTGTGAGTGGAATATAAATTATTCTGTTAGCCAAGCTGTAAAACATTGCACATTTGTGTGGACTTGGGTTATAACTGTTATTTCTGTGTGTTTTTCTCTTTTCTATGGAATCCAAAGTTTGGTCTGTCTTCATTTCTTATAATTTTTAAATATAGGAATGGTAGCCAGTCATTTATCTCCTCTTCTAGGAATAAATCTGCTGAGACAAGGGGTTTCCCATTGCAAGCCTGAAACCTGTTATTATTTTTGGTTAAAGGTGAAGAAATTTTATTGAATGCATATGTTAGTAAGTTTTAGTAAATTTAGTAAATCTCTCTGTTTGTAAAGTTAAGGAGATTAACCATTTCTTGCATAAGGTTCCCTATTGGTGGGCTTGGAAATAAGGCTTTTACATCAAAAGACACCAACTACATCTTCTGTTGCAATTCTGCTATATTATCTAGTTTCATCTAAATCAAATGAATTTTTGATGCTCAAGCTTTGGAATCTTTTAAAAGAGTGAAATTATTCATTTTTTTCCTACTTGCTATATGAGTGAAATAATATTGTTAATTATTGGTCTCATGCTGTTATCATTTTTATGAATTTTAGGAAGTGCATCAACTCTAGGTAGTACCAGATTACCCTGTATGATTTTCTGCTTTTCAGCAGTGGATAATATTTTAACTTCATTCAGCATTTTGGTTAAGTTGTTAATGCACCTATTGAGAGGAATCTTTTTCCATTAGTTTATAGTCTTCCCCTTTTAACATATTTTCTACTCTGTTTATGAATTCATTTTTATCCAAAATGGGTATTTTATTTTCTGCCTTTGTGTACATCACTGGTTTATCTTTTAACTGCTTTAATGCATTTTTGTAACTGTAGAATTTCTTTAGATTATCTAAAATTGTTCTGCATTTCATTTTAAATAAATTTTGTTCTCCTGCGCTTAAGTCTTGGATGGCTATGTCAAAATCTGCTATATACTCTTCCATGTTTTCTGAAAAGTCCACGTAGGTTTTGAGGCCTTTGATTAGGAAAGTAATTTCTTCATTAGAAAGGTGGTGTAGACAGGTTAATTACATTATCATCTGTATGTGCATGTGGAGCTGATAAAGTTTTGTTTTGGTGTTTACATAAATTGTGAAGCTTCCTTTTCAGTTTCTGATTCTTGCTCCTGATTTGATGCTTTAAATTGGTGTAAATGATGCAAGTTTATCCAAACATGGATTCCTAATGATTTTGAAAATTTTAGATATAATCCATAAATTCTTAAATCAGTTTCATTTAGCTTTTCATATGGTAGATTTTTTCTATTGCAATTACCTTTTTCTCTGGTTAAATATGGTGGACATTTGTAACAGTGATGTTTAATATAAGTTTTTGAATAATTGAGTCGAATTTGTAACACTGGTGATGTAAGTGTTACAAATTTGAATAAATTATTCAAAAAAACCTTTTTCTCTGCTGCTTTTTGGTGTATGTTATTGTCATTTTAATATTTTTTTCTTATGAATTTAGGGGTGACTATTTTTCAGTCAGAGCTTGAAGAAGTTAATGTTTGCTGCAATGATTCTTTTTGTAATCTGAAATTTCTTGACACTTGCCATTATATCTAAAATGTTCAAACTCATTAGGAATCCATGTTTGGGAAAATTTACTCCATTGTACCAAAATTTAAAGCAGCAAGTGAAGAACAAGAATCAGAAACTGAAAAAGTAACTTCACAATTTATGTGAACACCAAAACAAAACTTTATCAGCTAAATGTGCACAAACAGAACATAATGCAATTAACCTCTGTAAAGAAAATAAGAAATGGAGACAGACCAAACTTTGGAATCCATCAGAAAGAGGCACGCACACAGAAAATTGCATAAAAATAATAGTTATAACCCCAGTTCACACAAATATGCAGTGTTTTACAGCTTGGCTAACAGAATAATTGACATCCCACTCACAGAAATGAACACAAAATGGAATACCAATAGATAATTAATATAGCAGTAATCAATGGTTTCAACAAAGGCAGTAATAAAAATTATAAATAAATTTAAAAGACAAAAATTATAAGAGAGTTTCACACTGAAGAACATCAAGGAAAGATACAAATTCAATTCATGCCATCCAGCTTACCAACACAAATTCAAGAGAATATTCAAAGAACATGGCATAACGTTACCTCCAAAGGACAAATATAGTATCTAAAATTTATTAGGTTGCACAGTAAAAGACACCATACCAACAGAATAGAAATCAGGAATTCATGATTTCAAATGTGCAGATTGTGATCAGAGATATATTGGAAAAATGAAGAGAAATTTAGAAATTTGGAGAAAAGAACACTTTAGGAATATTCATTTTAAGCAAATTCATAAATCAGTAGTGGCAGCTATCTTTTGGACCAAAAATCATGAAATCATGAAATCATCTGTCGTTTTTAATGTATATAAATGACTTGCTTAATAATATTCAAAATGCCGATATGGTTCTTTTTGCTGATGATACAAACATTCTTATAAAAGGAGATAATGATACTGCATTGCAAAATAAAGTAGACACGATCATGAAAAGCCTCAATAACTGGATTTAAAAAAATGAACTAATCATAAACAATAAAAAATCTATTGCAATGACATTTCATAGATGGCAATGTAAAAACAGCATTAAACCTCAAATTATATATGATGGAAACATTATTGAGTACAAGGGAGAAACAAAATTCTTAGGTATACATGTGAATGAAAATCTTAAATGGGATACTCACACTCATCATTTAGCGACTAAACTTAGTTCTGTTTGTTATATGCTTAAAAATCTAAAAAGGCCACTGAATTTATTAGGATTGAAAAATGTATATTTGCTTATTTTCATAGTCAATTAAAATATGGAATAAAATTTTGAGGAGAAAAATGTGAGAGAGTATTTAAAATCCAGAAGAAAGCAATAAGAATTATAAGTGGAGTAGATAGTATGACATTCTGTAGACCCTATTTTAGGAAACATAATATACTACCATTAGCCTGCCTCTTTATAATAGAGGCCATAAATCATATTAAGAGATATCAGGGAGAATTATGTACAAATATAGATATTCGTTCTCACAATACAAGAAGGAAAAATAACCTTCATGTTCAGATATGCAGGACAAATATTTTAAAAAATAATCTCACAAATGTAGGCATTAAAATGTATAACAAACTACCAATAAATATTAAAGAAATAACCAATATAAAACAATTTAATAAAGAAGCCAAAGCCTTTCTACTACAACATACCTTTTATTCAGTAAATGAATATATGAACTTTAAATAAGACATATTGTAAATCTAGTATAATTACTAAACTTTATATTGTTTATATTATATTCTGGACGAAGCCCATCTCACGTAAATAGCAATTGTAGCTCTAGGACATGTCCTATATCATGTAAAATGATCAAAAGGATGAATAAATAAATAAATAAATAAATAAACTAAACCAGAGGCTTCTCTGCTGAAAGAACTTCACAACCAAATGGAGCTATCCACTTGGAAAAAAGTTTCATCCTAAAAAATAAAAAAGCTTAATGAATTTTGATGTTCTACCCATGAATGAACCCAATAGGTTCCTACTAGAACCAACAGAGACAGCCACAGAAACACCTTGGGATCCAGTCACCAAATCTAGTAATCTGTCAATAGCTAGCAAGTGCTATTGAAACATGTCATAGTATTATATAAGTAAGTGGAATTAGTGTGAATATATTTAATACATTGTAGGAATTACCATTCCATTGTCTACAGCTTTGCAAGTACAGTTTATTTAAGGAAATGCATTTGCTTGGACTGTGTGCTCTGAGTGGATAGAAGTAAGAAGTAGTAAGAAGAATTACTTAGGTTCAAATTGTTTTTATGATTGAATGTTTTATTTGTAGAATTTGAAAGTAAAATAGTATTTAACATACAGGAATTATATATATTTTAATGGGCAATATATATTTAAATTAAGGTATTTATGCTTAAACAAAAAAATGTAAATTAATCATCTATGTTTTCAAAATAAATGCCACATTAATAAATATGAAAAACTAAAAATAAAATATAAATTGTCTTTATTTAATTTAAAAACAGTTATTAATTTCCTATTTATTTTGAAAACAAAGATTACTTTACATTTTTATGAATGTGAGCATAAATACCCTAAAATTAAAATAAACTTTGCAACTAGAAGCTATATTATGTATATAATGGGTAATACATTATTTTTACTAGCAAAAAAATAACAAATAAAACATGCATGAACAGGATTCAAAACCAGTCTCATCATAGACAGCTGCTTTTAACTGCTCAACTATAAGTGTATGTTACCCTGGAACAGTCAATATGACTGGTGATGGCAATGAGTATAAAGGCTGTTAGACCTGCATGCCATGAATCAATTGCTGAGTGGAGTAAAGTATTGAACACATTAATGTAGTATGAAGTATAAGACTTCATTTTTTTGTGTTAGGGTGTACCTCAGTGACTAGGCCATCATATCCACCACAGGTTTATATCTCAGTGAGCATCTTGGACATTTTTGTCTGACTCCAATTTAGAACCTTCTATTTAGGTTTATTTAGTAATAAGAATTTACTATTAAATTTAATTGAAACCATAATATTGATGAAAATACTTTCAATACCTTTTCCTTTGATGATAAAAAGTGTTGACTGAATTTCCTGGAAGTAACATTGCCTAACATTCAGCACATAATGGTATGTCATCAAATAAAATGTTATAAACAAGGTGCTATTCTTTTAGTCCCCTTTTGATTAAGTTGCTATTGGGCTATCACTGACTGAATTCAAGAATTTTTGCATGAACAATCAAGGAGTAATATTTTTAATATAAAAACTTGTCAAAGCTACTATGGTAATGTTATTTACTAAAAATCCAAACACAACTTTTGGAGAGTGAAATGGAATTTTGCAATAAAAATTGTTACCATTTTACTGATTAACAAGAACTTATATATTTACTTATGTAATATTTATAATTCATGATTCCATTATTCTAAATTTCTAAACCTATGTCTATCCATAATTTCTTTAACTCTCTATCTATTCCCTAACTTTCTAGCTGATATAACATTTGATGTCCTACTGCTGATTCAAATTACTTCTAACCCCAGCAATATTGAATAAGCTATTCCTAACCATTTTCATTTGTGAACATGCACCTAGCCCTACTTGATATAAACTATAACTGCAAACCAAGTTAATTTTTAAATCAAGACATTGATTCATCTGTTTAATATTTAAGCTCACATGCATTTCAGTTTAGAAATAACTTTTTGTTTTACCTTCAGAATAAAGTCATGTAAAACAAGCAGCTACTTAGTTGGGCATGCTGAACTCTGTGATTCTGTCTCACTGTAAGAGTTGCAGCATCAACACTGGTCTAAATATCTTTCACATACAGGAAAAGGAAATGAGATAACAGTCCATTCACTGCACAGATTGTATTGCTAAACGCTCAACATTAATGACCTGCTCCAATGTTCTTTGGAGTATTAATGTATTATTAGCACTGAAATGATTTGTGAGATATAGTTTTTTTTATTATATGCTCTCAAATAATCAAAACAATGAGTCCAACATAAGACTAAACTTCATAATTCAGTAATTTCAGAGACCTTCCTTTTCTATATTATAAATTTTGCTTTTATACAATATAACCATTCAAATAAAAACTCAAAATTCTTTGCAGCCAGTTGACTGAAAGTAAAATCTGCAATAATGAGAACATAAGTAACAGAAATGTGGAATTAAGGGCGAGAAAAATTTTTTTAAAGATTATGTGACAATATATATGGGAAAAAGAAGATACTCTAGAACTGAACAAAACTAAAAATAGGTTATAGAATAAACTACCTCTCTCTAACCCAATCTTATCATTAATTGATAAAGGAGTTTGTATGAATTTCAAATACTTCCACCATTTTCTGTTTTTCTAATTTAGCTGCCTGACTTTCACTAAGATTACTGAATTTGATTTCAGTGACTGCAAATGCAATTTATAATAGGTTAAGGGCATCCAGGTACTGTATGCTTCAATCATGTAGTGCAATGTGGTTTTACCAAATTTTGGCAGACTCATTAGGGTGGCTTAGAATTAGCATTTGGGAGATTTTGACCTCAAATTTCTTGGGGCTGGCCATCCTGACCTCAGGTATTTCTTGATTTCCCCTGGTCACTTGGGTGAAAGCAGGGATGGATTTTCTATTTCCATGAATTTTCCACTCTGCTATTTCATAACATTTAATTCCATTGTTTTCCTTATAAGATTGAATGTGCCAGGTTCAGGTAGACTGGTGTGTTGTAGCGTGATGCTGTTTTGCACTTTGGAATGGTTTCTCCCTTGGTTACTAGTATGAAAGTAAGCCTTTTGAGAAAATTAAATACCTTGAAGGGAGAGCTCTGCCAACATTGAGGTGTTCTATCTGGAAACAAAGTTAGGTACTCCTTCTAAATCCTTACCACCTAGTGTGTCTCTCATTTTATCCCTTCCTCCTAGGCACAAATGTCCAACTTTGAACAAGGCTAAATAATGACACATGCTCTCCAAGCCTAACATTCAAAGTTTTGGCAAATATCTTAAAACTAGGCAATATAATTTTTTGTGATACTGACATGAGGTCTTAAGGTCTGTTGTACCAGATGAAGGAAGATAGATGATAATTTAGCCAAATGAGTTCAGGGGTTTTGTGGCTTAAGTTTCCCAGGTATTTAATTGACAAAAAAAAAATAACCAACAAACCTCACTGGGAATCGGCCTTCTGCCAGGGGTATTGCAAATGCCACTGCCAGACTATGGCGGTGGTCTCCACCTTTTACACTTTTTTTGAATAATGAAACAATCTTTCACGATATTTCTTTTATCTAGGTTTATTACTATATATAAATATTTCATAATCTTTTTAACTATTTATTCCTTGCTCTTTAACCTACTTAATTCCAATAAAGCCACTTAATTAGGTAATGCTCTTGGTCATTCTAATATTTGTTTGCATATGTGTGTTCCACATATTTCCAGCCAATTTCAACTTCATATAAGTTATAATTGATATCATTGTATGATTCAGTTGAACTACATACTCTTAAAGCTTCATTTACTTGCCATATGTATGGAACCAGTTTTGAGAACATTTAGTTCTCACCTTCAGCCAGGCTAAATTTCAACTGTCAGATCATATGTTGAGCTGTGGGAATGTGTATTCTGCTCTGATGGCAGTGTGAATTCCAGGAAATCTGGAATTTGGAATATACAGAAAGAATACAAATGCAGATAATCACATCAAAGCTGACAGTTTTAACCCCACAATGCAAAACATGCAGTTATCAACAGTTTAACACACCGGCTAGTTAACCTACAAATTAGCAAAGAAGAATATTTTAATGAATACAAACAAATAGAAGAAACAATGGTTAAAAATGGTTTTTTAAAAAGAACTAGTACACAAAAAGGGGCAGAAATTAAAGAGATAAAAGTGTATCAAAGAAATCACAACACTTTCAGCAAGAAAAGATAAGTTAATTTTTAAAAAGTTCACATATCATCCATGGGCTACAAAAAAATTTCAGAATATTCTTAAAGATTTTAATATCAGGTTGGCACTGATTAACAGATTTAATGTTAAAATTTACTGCTAGACAATGTTAATGATAGTATTCCACAAGAGGAAAAAGCAGGTATTTACAAAATAAATTGTGCAGAATGTGAAAAAATCTACATTGGAAAAACAAAGAGAAACATAGGTACACGGTTAAAGGAACATTTCAGGAACATAAAGTACAAGCAAATAGAGAAATCAGCAGTAGCATATCATTTTTGGACACAAAATCACAATGTAATAAATAAAGCAAAATTATTAAAATCAGTACAAGGTCCTACGGAACTAGCAACCTGGGAGAAAATCTACATCTACAAATACAAAGACAGTCTAATGAACTTCGACTCTGCTGGAGATGAAAACATAAACTACAAGTTTATCACTCACCACCAGAGCAGAATACACATTCCCACAGCTCAACGAATGATCCAACAATTGAACGTTAGCCTGGCTGAAGATGAGAATTAAATGTTCTTGAAACCGGTTCCATACATATGACAAGTAAGTGAAGCATTAAGAGTGTGTAGTTCAACTGAATCATACAATGATATCAATATATGATTAGCTTCACTATGCAAGTTCCAATTTACATTTTAATTCATATAAGTTGTTTTCTCTTTTCCAACAATTGGACATTTTCCTTAAATAAGTCATCCAGCTTCATCGTTCAGTTTTGCTTGAACTACTGCCATCTTTTTCTGTTCATTGCATTCTCCATTTGAACTCATCCCGACCTCAAAATCATATTTTCTTACTACTTGTAATTCATTGCTCTCTAGCTTCCAATTTCCACTCTTTCTTAATTTATATTTCTTTTGAACATAATTTTTTACTTTCCCCCCCTCCCCATATATTTGGACTCCAGTCTCTACAATAAGTATTAATAACGTCAATAGTTCTATTAGTCCTTGATGTAGATCCCACTTCCAGAACAATAACAAACTTAGTATAAACCAGTCAAAGCAACATTTTTCAACAAAAGAATTACAATTTTTAAATACAGGTCTAAACTCTTGCATAGATTACTCAAGAAATTTAACGGAATGTGTAGCAGATATCGAAATAGCAATTTTCAATAAATCTGAAGAAGAGAAAAATTTCATCAGAGCACAATGTGGTACAGTCCTAGAAAAAATTAAAATAAAAGAAAAGGATCAAAAAAGACCATTTCATAGGGTAATCAAATCCCTAAAAGAAAAAGGAGTAATTTACAGCAGGGCTGATAAAGGCAACAAAATCGTTATAATGAATGAGATGGATTATGAAAACAGCATGTATAATTTACTAGACAGCCAAGATTATGAAAATATAACTGATCCTACCCAAAAATATGTCAGTTCAGTAAGCAAATTACTAAAAAGCATAACCATACTAAATGATGAACAAAAAGAGAAGATTTTACCAGACAACCATACCACACCCAGAATCTATGAACTACAGAAAATACATAAACATGGCAATAAAATGAGACCAATAGTAAATTCAATAAATTCACCTTCGTATAATTTAGCCAATTACTTGTTAAATCAATTCAACAGATTACCAAAATACAAAAGCCTAAGCATAAAAAACTTAACAGAATTAACAGAGAAAATTAAACTTATGAAACTGAAAACAGAGACTTACTGGTGTCTTATGATGTGGTTTCTATGTTCCCTAACATCCCTAAAGAGAAACTAATAAATGTTTTAAAAAAATGGCTAACCTCAATCAAGTTACCTAGAGAAATCATAGAACAATATCTGAACCTCACCAAAATTTGCATCAACCAAACCTACTTCACATTCAGAGGCAAGATATATACACAAAAGCAGGGTTTAGCAATGGGTAATCCACTCTCACCATTCTTAGCAGACATATACATGAGTTTCCTGAAAACAAAATTAGTAGAGGCTTTCCCACACATATATAAATGTTGGTATCGTTATGTTGATGATGTCTTTGCAATAGTAGATGAAAAATGGAAAGATGACGCAATAAAGCTACTAAACCTACAAGAGAGCAACATAAAATTCACAATGGAAATGGAGAACAACAAGGTTCTTCCTTTCCTGGATATAAAAATTATAAAAAATGATAACATACTGGAATTTGGCATATTCAGGAAAAATACCCACACGGAATTATATAAAAAGCAACAGCCACAATCCAAAACAACATAAACTAGCTATAATCAATAGTCTCACATTCAGATTAACAAATCTACCAGTAAATGAGACAGAATGCAAATTGGAGTACCAAAAAATGATGGATATAGCACAGAAAAATGGCTACACAACAGATCTAGTCAAGAAAAAGTAAAAAAAATTCAAAAAACAAAAACAAATAAAAGAAATCACCACACTGAAAGTTTACAAAGGAGAGCAGATACATAAAAAGTTTACATTCCATCCATGGGCACACCAAAAATTTCAAAAGATTTTTAAAGAGGCCAACATTATTTTGGCTCCAGTGAATAAATGTAATTTGAAAAACCTCCTAAAAACCAACACAAAGGACAAAATCCCACCAGCAAAACAATCAGGCATTTATGAAATCAGTTGCAAAGACTGCAATAATAAATATATAGGTAAAATAAAAATAATCATTACCATACGGTTTGAGGAACAGCTGAGAAGTGTAAAATATAAACATATGGAAAAATCAGCAGTAGCGTACCATTTCTGGCAAGAAAACCATGAGTTCCAAAATGAACCAAAACTCTTAAAAGCTCTTCAAAAACCGATAGAATTATTGGTGTAGGAAAATATATTCTTGAACGAAAACAAAGAAAATTTAGTTAATTTTGATCTTCCAAACAACAGCAACCTCATCAAAAAGTTTATAAAATCCAAAGAGCGACATCTTAATACCACGCTGGAAAACTGACAGTGGAACCATGCTGATGATGAAGGAAATTTGCCTTTGAAACATGTTCAAGTAAGTGGAATAAAACTAGTGAAATTTGAGCGACTTCTTCAAAAATAATTTGTTATATGATACTATATTTCACTGTGAAAATCCCAAACTATTCAAGTTTAAACTTAGCATTACTTTATTACTGAAAGAAAATTAGCTTTAATATCATCTATGAATAACTTAAACAAAACTGAGATTTAATTTACATTCTTGCTTTATTCCTATTTTACTCAATATGTATTCTGTCACTGTATCTTTTGTATATTTGATGCCAAATTGATTATTACACTAGTATCTTTTAAGTTCTCTTATAAAATCCACCCCTTTTCTTTTTAATTGTACCATATAGTATATCTATTTATATGTAGTATTGAAATCAATAAATACCATATACATTATCCCTTTTATGCTCAAAAGTTAATCTATAATAGTTTCAATTAAAAAATATTATAATTATGTAAACTGGGTCTTCTGGGCTATAAGACCATGGTTCAATGGGATTCTTCTCCACCTTCCCAGACATTTTTTCCACTGCTGTGGTGCACATCATTAGTGCTGTGCTTGACATAACCTTCTTGGAGGTGAGGAAGTGACTGTCTAGTTGATTGAAACAGTGGCAGTATATATAATGGGGGTGCCTATGGAACTGAGCTCTGAATGATTCACTTGGTTAAGGGGATTGGATCTAAGTTGGAGCTTCTGGGTGTTTGCAGAGGGTTGTTGGTTAAGTTAGGTTAAGTGGTCAAGCTACTGATTGGTTCATGTAGTTTATTTGTCTTAGTATTAGACTGGATACCATACTGAATGCAATTCAAAGCTTCTTCTCCCTGTTAAGCTTGTAAATTTCAACTGCCTCACAGTATAAGCCAGGATGATAAAAATGTTGAAACTAATATGTTTATCTTAAAAAACAATTTTATGCTCTCCATCAGCTAAAAGGGCATGTCATGCTTAGTGACAGCTGATTTGTTTGTCTGATCTAGACACAATATCCCTTGTGTTCTGCATTAATGCTGCATTTTGTGGTACCAATGTAAACTGCACCACATTTGCACGGTATTCTGCAGACACTGGCTGAGGCAAGTGGTTTCCTTCTGTCCTTTGTGGAGCGAAAGGCATTTCTTAATGTTTTGTTGGTTTACAAACTGTCTCTTTGTTATGTCATCTAAGTAGCTTGGTGATGCAATCTGTGATGTTTTACAGAAACAGAATATAAGCTGTGCCCTTACACTTAGACATGTGTCCTCTGTTTAGTGTTTTTTCTAGGTTGTAAGGTTCTTCTCATTTCCTTGGATATGCAGCTCAAAGTACTTGTTGTAAGTGTTTTTCCTCTCATCCTAGGATCTTTGATTCACTGATATAGGAGGCTTAATCTAGGTGAGTTTTAATCATAGAACGCTTTTGTCTCAGATGGTGGTGGAGGCCTTGTGAATGTATCTGTCTGTGTGTAGGCTTATGATAAAGTGTATGTCTGAGGGTACAATCACTGTTTTAGTTGACCAAAGGAAAGGCATTTACATCTATCTTCATTGTAAACTGGATCTGTCAGTTTATGTTATTTAGGTGCTGCAGGAACTCATGAAGAGCAGGATTCATTTAGTTCCCTACTACAAAAATGTTGTCCACATAACGAAACCAACAGGATACAATGATTCAGCATTGTATCTGGCCTTACAAAATACTATGACAAAAAACTATGCGAATCAATTAATAGCCATCACCCCACTGGAAAACAGACCAGACCAGAACAGATGCCTGGCAGGGTTGTACTCATGCCTGTGAACAGTTGCTGCATTCCTGCCCATGATTGGGCTAAATTGCAGAGGGAAATGATAGTTGTAGGATGTTTTCTAAGCTAGAGGGAATTGGATGATTGAAAATAGTACTGTTAGACTTCTCCTGGTGGGTGCAAAAACACCTTGGAGCTGCAGCTTACATCTGACCCCCTGAACCAAGCAAACCAATCAGAGCTCAGTTCCACAGGTACCTCCACTATATATTGGATATTCCAAAATTTAACTTCTGCTTGGCACTTCGAGCAGATCACATCACTACCAGCTAGTGGCCAATTCTTCATCTCAAGGCTGCTCAATCAGCAGCAAGCTGCCGATTCTTCATCTAAGGGCTACTGAACTTTTTCGTCCATTGAATTGTAGCAGACTATCAGATCATATAGAAAGAGGGAGCAGTTCACTCTTCGGGACTTAGCAGGGAGCTGCCCCCCCCCCCCCCCTTCACCATCAAAAGGAGACGTAATCTCAGCCCACATTACCGCGTGCCGAGAGAGCACATAGTGCCGAAAGGGCACCGAACAATACAGCAACTGGTAATACCCGACATACTTGTTTCAGAGAGACTCATCTCTTTGACAACACTTAGCAGGCCGTACAGGAGCGAAATAAGCTAAGGGCTTTCTCCAAGCCCGTAGGCGCCCTCTTCCTCCATCGGTCTGCTGTATTGGCAGCTCCTCAATGCAGCACAGCGTGCCACTGCACATGACAAAATCTGTAATTATGACAGACTTAACTTCATCCTCCTCCTTCCTCGCCTCCCCTTCCACCACCACAGTCAACTCCTGCAGTTATCGCGGAAATTCCTGCCCCGTCAATGGATCCAGCTTCCCCTTTGAAGGAGGACCTACTCCAATTACCAACAAGATGGCCACTGCTAATCAACAAAAGGCCAGCAGTCCTGCTAACTGACCCTCAGTTAAAAATAATGTTTGCAGCCGAGAGACGCGGTCTCCTGAGCCGAGAAGGGACACTACAGGCTTCACTGTGGTGTCCCATAAAAATGAAAGAGAGTGTCAGATTCCCCTCCCCTACCTACCCTTGCTTTGGGATCATGTGATCCGCCAAGAAGACCTTAGAGGGTTCCGCCGATCTTCGCTGACACTTTTCCATTTTACATGACGGAGATAAAGACGATAGCTGTCATCACTGACAACAGCGTTGAAGCTGTAAGACGCCGGAGGGAAATAAGGCTCCAAACTTACAGCCAAGAGTACCACCAAGCTGTGGTAGCTTTATCTTAAACGAAAAGGAATAGGACACCACACTTTCAACTTAGACAAGTCCAAGGAACACAGAAGAATTTTGCGTGAACTGGACCCGGAAACAACGCCGGAAGAAGTGGCAATGGCACTAAAATCACTGATTTTCCAGGAAGCAAGTTCACCAGGTGATCAAGATCATGCCCAGCCGGAAACAACGCCGGAAGAATGGCAATGGCACTAAAATCACTGGATTTTCCAGTAAAGCAAGTTCACCAGGTGATCAAGATCATGCCCAGTGAAGATGGCAAACCTGCAACAAAAGTCATTATATTTCGTGGTTGAAGCTGCTGCGCCGGATCAGAGCTGTCAACTGTCTACTTGAAGATGCTATGGACACGTGTGCGCTGTGCACAAGCACATGCACGAATTGGCCCTATGCAATGTTTCCGTTGCTTGGAGTTTCAACATACAAGCTCAAACTGTACCAGAGCATTAAGATGGCTCAGATGTGGTGAGAACCATCTAGCCAGCAGTTGCGATTAAGCAGCAGAGCTGCCTTCTTGCATACATTGCAAAGAAGAACATGTAGTAACCTACTAGAAGTACTCCACTAGGCATCGTCTCATTGCTGCATAGAGAGCTCCAGTTAGAGAGGTCCTTCTATTAAGAAGTAGTTCAGCTGTTGCTAATGCAGTGGAAGAAGCCACGCGGCTTTTGTAACAACGCCATCTACTCCTACAAATTCAAGGACACCGAAAAAGAATCTACATCCCGGTAGACCTTCAACACCAATAAAGAAGAGAACTAATCGACTTTCGCAACAGCTGAATAAATCTACTGTACCTCGGCGAAGGTTCATCCCTTGAACTCCCAGAAGAGAGCAGGTTGCTGCTCCAAGAGTGACGCATCAGCCCGAAACTCGCACCTCTATGATGATGCTAAGGCCGCTAAGAGGCCAGCAGAAACTCGAAGGACTCTTTATGAATCTCCGAATTCACTAGCAGATCTTGCAACGGTAGATACGTTAACTGAGTATGCCAACTTGTTGGAGTGGCTTGCTCTAATTATTGACCATTCACTTCCCATTCTTCGGGAATTAAAGGAAACAGCTCATAGTAACTGCGACTCTGCACATAAATTTGCAATGCTCTCTGAAGGAGTTCGAATCCTTCTTCCATTTTCCAGTTATCCATAATGGAATTAACCTGCCCCCAAACCATTTTGTTTTGCGTACTACAATGCGAACAGAATTAAAAACCAAAAAGAAAACCCTTGCTTGAGTTCGATTTAAATGACAAGAGCTCATGGCGGCAAAAATGCAAGCTTAGAGGTGACCGTGACAAACACTCGCAACCAATATATGGTGTTCGCGGTCGACTAGTCTATGAACCATAGGAAAAAGTCATTGCACTGGCTGATGAATTGGAAAACACTTATGATCCAGTCGACGACCCTTGGGACGACCCCCAGGCCCGTCAAATAATTAGACTAGGAGCAACTGTCTGAACGAGGCATAAATTAAGTAATTGGTGTAGTAAAATAAACTCCAAGTCGCTCCAACTAAATCAGGCTACATGCTTTTGAAAGGTAATCTCAAAAGAGATCCATGCATAAAATATAACAACCAAAATATAAGACGCCAAAAAGAAGCAAAATATTTGGGAATTTACTTAGATGAGAAACTAAACTTTAGGAAACATACTGAATACGTACGAAAAAAATCCGAAAACGTTATGATGAAATTAGCAAGATTAGTTCAGTGGAATTTTAAAATTCCATTAAATGTCATTACAGCATACTACATGAGCATTTTTGCTTCAATAATGACTTATGGAGCAGGAGTCTGGGCTCTGAGGATGAAGGATGTCCAAATAAAAACTCTATTAAGAAGATCACAAAGGAAGGTATTATTAAGATTTACAGGGGCATTAAGCACCTCACCCACTATGGCCCTTTTTGTAGTAAGAGGAATATGGCCAATTGACCTATTGATTAAATTAAGAGGCGCTGTTTATTGGTTGAAGAAAGGCAACTTGGAGAAAGTAAGTTTAATAATCGGCAGTCACTGCAACAATTTAAATGAAATAAAACATAAATTAAAAGAACAATGGCAACACGAATGGGAAAATGCCGAGACAGGCAGGAGAACTTTCAACTTATTTAACAACATTTTTGAGAGATTAAAACTAAAATTTATACAACCTACCAAAGGCATGATACATTACCTTATAGGTCACGGGCCTTACAAAACTTATTGGAAGAAAATCAACAGAACACAGGACGATATCTGTACACTTTGCAAAACACAGGATAACCCAGAACATGTGTTGTTTGAATGCACACGCTATTTAGAACATGTGAAAGAAGAAAGAGAAATTTTAAGTGACCATCAGGTGGCACATATACTTAGAAATAAGGGCCTATATAAATACCTCGAGCAAGCCGCACTCAAAATAAGTAACCTGGCAAGGGAAGAGGTAATACCACAAGAGCAGATAATAAGATGTAATGAAAAAGCTGAGGACGAGGTAAGAAGATCAGAACGCATACGTATGCAAAGACAACCCCCAAACACAAATAACTATCAAGAATAGAAAATATAGAAAATAACTTTATTTAAATCAACAGGAAGAGAATATTAGGAGGAGAAGATAAAGGTAAGGAAGAAGGGAATATGGAGATGAAAATGCCTAAAAAATATAATAAACGGGAATAATGTTGATTTACAACCTGAAGTAGAGAATATACCTATAAGAGTTTTGACATCGGGAAGAAGATGGAAGAAGGAAGATTACAGAAGGAGAAGGAAGGATGTTGGAGTTACACGGGAATGAGCCGCGGCAGGAGATGGAGGATGGAGAAGTGGTGTCCGGAGAAGAGGAGCTGAGAGCAAGAAATGGTGCAACCAGGGGACCAGGAGAATCAAGCGAGATGGAAGAAGGAATGGTTGGGAAGAAAAGATGGAGAGTAATATGGTGGAAGCGAGGTGATAGTGTTTAATGAGTTCAAGTGTTGGGACAAATAAATGAAATGAGTAGGAAAGATTAATAATGATAAATGAACTTTAAGTGAAGTAAGTTGTTAAAGAGAAAGATATTATTATAACTGTAATAAATTAAGGAGAATAGAAACAATTAAGGATAATGTTTAATTTAAGAGAATCTCTGCCGAGTACTGGATACCAGTACATACCGCTGGTAACCAGTGGTTAGTAGTAGTATAGTTGTATAGTTATGGAATAAATTTAAAAGAAAGAATAGCTGGCTACCAGCTATAATTCCTACTGGCTCCCAGTAATATTGTTAAATTGTTAATTTGGTAGTTTTGTAGATTTTGGAAGATTAATTTGGGAAGTAGTTAAGTAAATTTATATTTTGGTTCAATTAATTATTTTGTTTTGTTTATTGTTTTATTATATTATTTTAATCTAGTTATTAGGAAAATCTGTAAAATAATGTATTAAAATATTATTGAATTGTATAGTTATAATAACAATAAATGGAAATTTTGATATACACGCCCTGGTTTAGGAAACCAGGTACCAGGGTAGCGTATACCGATTTTATATTTTATTATATTATTTTATATTATATTATATTTATAATATATTATATTATAATAATATAATAATATATATGTCTGAACGAGGTCCTGGAGGATTAGTAGGCGTAATATAAATTGCAGATTATAACCCCCAAGAAAGGGAAGGAACAATTCCGTATTCTAAAGGCCAATAAGGCTTCAGGACATGACAGGGTTGCGCCAGCAATGTTAAAACGACTGCCAAGACGGACCATACTCCAGCTAACCAACACTTGTAATACATGCGTTAATCTTTGCTACTTCCCACGAGAGTGGAAAGAAGCAGAAAAAGGGGAAGAATCCAGTTCACCCCTCTAACTACCGTCCTATCAGTCTGCTCCCGACGATATCGAAGGTCTTCGAAAGAATACTTTCGACTCATTTTGAGTCTTGATTTGAACAACTGATCCCGGAACGTCAATTTGGATTCAAACGCAAACAACTGTTAAGAGCGGTGGAAAAGGAAGCACTTGGTTTTTGGAGAAAAAGATTTTCCGTTGCAGTGTTGCTTGATATAAGAAAAGCCTTTCCTAGCACATGGCATTCGAGACTGTTATATAAGCCAATTAGCGCTAACATTCCGCGTCAGGTGATAAAAATAGTTCACGGCTTTCTACCGTACAGAAATTTTAAAGTTACTTTAAAAGGTCGAGCATCCGATCATAGATTAATAGCAAGCAAGTTGCCGGAGGCCAGTATATTGTCATCCACATATATATTGGGATTTCCCCTCTGGGGAGAGAACAATGATTTTCCAATATACGGAAAATGTGCTGTTACTAGCACAGCACAAGAGACTTGAATACGCACTTAAATATCTCCGTGCCCATCTTACACAGGTGGAGGAATGTGAGAACTGGCGCTTATACATAAGCGGAGAAAAAAGTGAGGCTATTCTTCTCCCTACACGCCTAAGACCAACTCAAACATGGTTGCTGCATATAAATGGTCAAGCAATTCCATGGAAGAGGCAGGTCAAGTATTTAGGGGTGGCCTTGGATGAAGGTCTCCCTACCATCATCATGGACGTATTCAAGGTACAAAAGCTAGAGTAGCAATTACACAATTGGCCTCTATTTTTAAGAATAATTCCGTTCCAATCCGAATAAAATTAAGGATATATAATGCTATTATGCCGGCTATAATGTACGCTTGCGAGATTTGTGGTTATGCAGCTCCATCTTACATTCAATGCCTACAAAAGGCACAAAATATTGCCCTAAGGAGTATTTTTGGTATACACAACAAATGTTCCTCCGAAAGTTTGCACTAGCTTTCCGGCCTAAAATTGTCCTCAACAGTATTAGGGATCGTGCACGCAAAGTATATGAAGCACTAGATCATTCTAATAGATTAATTAGTGAGCTCGACAACTATAATGCTGATTGTGGTACTGGAAGTAGGGCTCACCCCCTTCCTCGGAAAGTGCTGGGTACTGACTGACAATAAGGGGCATAAAGTAACCCCGCAAAAGTGGGCTTGGTAACCAAATTTCGTCTAAAACTGAAAGAGGAAACTGTGTTAACTCCAGCTGAACCCTCGCCAAACGATTGACATACTATAGTACCGCAGTTTAAATTAAATCGATTTGGGCGTAGTCAACACTTGGATGGGAGGCCAGATGCCCTCACATCATGCGCATGCGAAAAGCTAATCAACGCGTTTCGGCAAAAACTGTAAATGCTAGGAGAAGTCCTTGCATCCCTTCCTTGTCATATTACATTACGATTCCAAAAACTCGACTAACCTCGGGTAACAGGAGGAGCGACAGATATAGCCACAAGTGGTCAGTTGCTGCCAATAACCCAGCTCGCTGGTCGGGTTGCCTCGAAAATTGTGACTCGTGAATCAACCACACAAATTGCAAGGATCGTGGAATGGTCCTAGATAAGCATTTTGAGATAGGGAACTTATGGTCTGTGGTTCCTAAATGTCACGCAATAGCATAAAATCTGCTAATGTTAGCGCGCCACTGGTTAAACCTCCTCAGGAGATAAGGAAAAAAAAAAAAACAGACGCTTCACTTGCTCAAGGCACTGTTCCTGAGTAGCACGCTGATTAAAGGCATACTAGGTACAGCGGTGTTAGCCATTGTAATAGAGGAGATTCGAACCTCCGTAATTGCACGTTTTCTTTTTGTTTATTTTTGCGTTGTATTATCTTTTATTGTTTTGTTGTTCAGAACCGCTCGTTCACTTTAACGAATTAAGCAAAATAAATTATAATGTGTTTAACGGTAACGCTGTGAATACCAAAGTAACTCTAAACTTGCAAGGATAAAGTCATTGCCCCAGTGTTTTATCACCTTGACCTGTGATGTACATGTAGTATTGTACGTGCAGGTACATTTCAAATTTAGAAGATGTTTCATCCACTCTAGCCAACGATTTTTTTTTGATTGATTTATTTATGGACGCTCTTTGACATCTCAGGTCATCAGCGTCCCATTCAACCCAGGGCGTGAAACGACCGACATATTTTGCTCAGAGGCCTCTCTTTCAGGCTTGAGGTTCTTTTTCGTGCCGTAAATGTACGACACGGGACCCACGACTTTACTTCCCTTCCGAAGGAAGCCATACTTAGGATTTTTACACCCGAAAAAAATCCATCGGTCCTGGCCGGGTTCGAATCCCGCAATCTTGGGTTTAGGAGGCAAGTATGGTAACCACTACACCACCAGGACCGACGATAGCCAACGATGGTAGACATCTTAAAATAATGCTCCCATAAAAATCTAGATTGAGATCCGCAGAATGTGGTAGCCAATTTACAAAACCATCTCTTCCAATCCACTGTCCAGGAAGCACATCATTCAAATAATCTCGTACTTCCACGCTGAAATGGGGAGGAGCTCTATCGTACGACAATCCTATCTGACCTCGGATGTTCAGAGAGACGTCTTCTCAAAAACATGGGTGAGGAACTGAAGATACACGTGCCCGTTTAACCGTGTACAGAGTAGATACGGTTCAGCTATTTGATTGAACTCGTTGCCCGCCCACAAGTTTATGCTGATAACGAGTCTCCACCAATGTATGTGGCTGCTCATACTCCCACACAGGACAGTTCCTATGGTTCAGAATTAGCCCACTTCTTGTGCATATGGCTTCTTTGGTGAAGAGAACCGAGGGGAAGAAGTCAGGCTGTTCATTCTGCCACACTTGCAGAACTTTAGTCTGGGCTGGCCCTAATGCCTGCACCTTAAGCAGATGGTAGGGATCATATTCACGCTGGCTTGTTTGTAATCATGGCCCGGGAATTTGCTCAGGTGCTATAGGAAAGTTTCGCGGAAACCCGTAAGCACCTCTTCTTCAAAGGCTGGAGTACGACGCCCTCGGTTTACAACGGCAAAGGTCCAGTTTACCACAAATGCTTGGAAGGTAGAGCGGTAAGGATGCCTGTCTAGAAATCTATCCTTGTACAGCTACGGATGCATGCTCTCTTGCTTCCCCATAAATCAAACGCATATCAGCAAGCTCGGAAAATGAAAATTCATTAGCCATGTTTCGAAGCAACTATAAACATGTTGCATTTGATACACAAAGCAGAAAATGGCCCATTGACCACTTACCTTACACGGTCGCAGTTCCGAACGGTAGCGAAGAAAGCCTATTGGTTAAGATTTCAGTTGGAGTTACTTTAGGCGGATAATTTTCTTGATGAGCATGAGATCTGATAACTCAGTTGGTTAGAGTGTCATGTTAATAATGAGATAGTCTTGGGTTCGTTCCCTTTACGTATAAACGTTTTTCTCACTTATTATCTATTTAATAAAATGAATTTTACTTTTCATAGTTTAGGTTAGTTCAGTTTAGGTTTAACAAAAAATGATGATGATGATGATGAAACTCCACACAAAACATTTTCTCAATGCCGTTCGGGCGGAATCCGGCTTTCTCCATTCGGGACTTCGGCCGCAGGAGAGAGTTGGTTTGTAACGTCAAGTCTCAGGTGCGATATGCTAGGTACTTCGCGCATGCGCAATTAACTTCGTAGCGCTACGTGGCATGCATACTCTCGCAGAATGAACAATTTTACCGAAGTAGTAAAGCCAATCATTTTCAACTTCCCGTGTACTGTGTATTAACACTACCTTTTCCCGACTATTTGGGTAAGACGTGAGCATTCTGAATGAAGATCTAATTCACACTCTTGCGTTATATTGACGTATCATCTCAGATATCCGATTTCGAAAAAGTTTCATAACTTTGAAAGTTTACAAAAGGGATCATATGTTCCCTATCTCAAAATACTCATTTGGGACCTCTCCACAATCCTTGTGATTTTTGTGGTTGAATTCTGGGACACCTTTGTATACCGCATCTGTTTCCATTGAGGTCTTTCATCCGAGGTTCGTCTAGAGAGCAATGTACAAAAATCCTCATTGCTGGAAAGAAACAACCTATCGCCGCAACGCACGCTTTAACTAAAAGCAGCAAAGAGAAGGCCGTCTCACTACAACAGTTGAGCCTCCTTGCAGTATTACTCCGGCCATTCCGCCTTCACTTGCCCATTACTCAAGCCCAATTTCCCCGTGCGAACCTGACAAACCATAGCCATCGCAGTCAATCATCAAAATCCTCACTATGCAGCGCAGTAATCAGCAGTCCGTTACTATTCTCCTCCATAAAGGTCAGTTCTACTAGGTCTTCGTAGCCAGAGCAGCAAGGTTTAAATTAACGCATGGCTCCTCTCCTCTGGTTCACCTCACCTTCTTGGAGACGGAGGATCTTAATGACGCACTTCAGGAGGGAATGTGGGTCATAGGTTCACACTACGACATGCTGCCCAATCGCAAGCTGCCTCTTCGCAGATGCTGCGCCTGTGGCCACACCGCCGACTTCTGCATGCACCCTCCTCGCTGTCATTACTGCGGATCCGATTCCTTGACCGTCGCCTGTAAACATCGTAACCTCGCCCACTAACGTCGCTACTGCGCGACATGTAAGACAGTGCATCATTTCAAGGGGCAAGCAACCTTTCCACTTGCCCCAGGACACGCTGCTCAGCCTTCTCCGCCAGCACCATCACTCGGTGCACACTACACAAAGCCAGCTTTCTCAGCAGACTACATCAAAACACTCCAAATTCTTCGAGGCGCCGTTTCCGAATTGATTAAACAGTTCAGCGTACTCACCACTCAAATCGCGTCACTTCAGGAAGCCACCTCAACTCAACATGCTGGATGAAAAATAAGTCGTCAGCTCGAAAGCACATGAAACTCTGAAAAACAAATTACCAGACATTACAACACTTACTGAGACCAGACACTACGATCTACAGCACTCAATGGAATAACGTTAACACTCGAAACCTTCCAGCGACACATTTCAAAGGAGGACGTTCAAGTTATAGCACCATCATCACCATTAATCTTGCTCACCTAAGGTCCTGCTCATCTTATGAGCACAAATCCGACATCTAGATTGCCGAAACATACGTCTCAATGTTAAAAGCCTTAATTTGCATATGCACGTTATGGATTTCGTTATGTCGTGCTTTCTGCATCCGGCTTGCTTTGTTACTATCACCATTAAGTTGCTAGCTGCATTTAGCGGTACTAGGTACAAGTCGTCACATATATAATGATATATCCCAACATGACCACTCCAGGAAATACAATAAATAATATCAACACAACTTACTTTTGAAATTAAAAAAATGGAGTCCGTCACTTCCTCGTCTCCAAGATTACGTCGGGCACCCCACTGATGTCCACCGCAGTCGTGGAAGATGGAGAAGAATTCCATTGATCCCGGACTTATAGCCTGGATGACTCAGTTTACATAATTGACATCGGATGTTAAAACCTACGTTCTACAATATTATCAATTGTTCTTTCTTTTCTGAAATCTACCTGAAATACTAAATATTTCTCCTCCTCTCTCTCCTGATATCTATTGGATAAAATAACAATGAACTCTTTATCTATTACTCATAGTAAACTAATGCCCCTTTAGTTTACAGGATTATCAATGTTCCCCATAACTTGATAAATAGTGGAACTTGGGAAACACACCACATTCAATATTTGATCACATAATACCGGGCTCCTATATCAAAACTCCCCCCAAATCAAGCACTACATGCTTCTTCAATTTCTGGATTTGATCGAAAACTTCTCTTTCCCTCATTGTTCATGCTCTCCCAATAGTCCACTCCTACATATCCGTTCATAATAAGCCCCTGAAATACATGAACCAATCTTCAGGAAAAATATTAATTAACTACTTCACATTTATATAACCATTCTGTCTCCAATAAGAATTATCCGGACAGCTCTTAACTGTCCTGAATTCCTCTTTCCAGTTGGTTTTTATTTTAAATTGGTTATGGTATCCCTGAAATAAGCTCATAATTCAGTATTTATGTTTTACTATTATTTCATTTATATTTTGATATAATTTTTAACTACAATTCTGCATATTCCTTCCACGTTTCTCCTCTCTGGATCCTGTTTCGCAAAAGTATGATCTAATACTCTTAGTAAAAAATAACAAGTAACGTCATATGATAGCAAGATAGATGAACAACTGTTTGGCAGGCAGCGTGCGCGCACTTACAATGCAGCTCCTGTAGAGGCAACATCTCTCTCTTCTTGGGAAGCGCACCATCGGAAGCAGCAGCAAGCGGACCAGCGTGGCCGGCTAGAAGGCGCAGTTCATCGCGCAACCATTGGCCGGCCGTGGGCACTGGCCCCCTTCAAGCCGGCCGAAACTTTCCCAGCCTCTACTCAGCGGAGGTACGTGCAGCAGGCAGGCAGTGGACATCGCTTCCCCTGATAGCCTGCTGTCTTCGTACCTCCCCCCTTCCCCCCGAGCAGCAACCCAGCATAGGCCAGCAGGACTGAAGCGGTGTTACAATTTCAGCGAGGCACTCTTCATCTTCCCCTCCCTCAGCCTTCGTCTAGGATATAATCCCCAGGACCACCAACAAAGGGGCAGTCAACTGAATAATCAAGAAATCTATCTCTGACTTTCTGAACTGCCCCTTCCCCGAACTGACTGACGTTGACAGGACTACACATAACCGGGCTCAAGAGGTCAAAGTCAGCAGGGGTCCGGGCACCGGTCCGGACCTGGGGCTAACTAGTGCCCATAAAGGCGCGTGCTCCTCTGGAGGCGTCCGGCCCTCTGTGAGTAGCTGGATGACACCCGGGACCACAGACACTCTCCCCAGTACCAGCGAGCAGGTAAACGCGACAATGGACGCCTTCCCCGCCCTACCATCAACCTTATCTGCCGCGGACCCTAATCCCGTTCTCCCCGTCGCTCAGACAAAGGGAAAGAAGCAAGCTTCAAAAGAGCAAGGCTAGATCGGTCCCCGAACCGAGGAGCCGGGAGTGCGTCGGAAGCTCCAACTGCCCCCGCCCTTCCCTCTGCACCAGTTCCACCCCCTCCCCGCTCCTTACCCCTCTTCCGGAGAGTCAATCCGAGTTCTCCGACTGCGAGGGGTTTGAATTGATCCAAGCTGCAAAAGAGGGCAAGCAGAACGCCGCCCTCCCAGAATAATGCGGCGTCGCAGAACACCACCGAGCCCCGTCCCACCCCTTCCACTCCCGCGCCGTACAAGATGCCAGAAATAAGACTGATTTTTTTCAAAACCACGTGAGGATCATGAGGGCTCTGGGCGCTAAGCTGACAGCCCCATTCTAGGCAACACGCCTGCCACACAGAGTCAGGCTGAACACCAGCACCTCTGAGAACCATGAGCCCGCGAAGTCGTACTCAGAGAGAATAGGATAACAAGAAGAAGCCGAGCGTGACCCGGCGTGTCATCAGGGGCCTGGACTCAGACAAGAGACCCGAAGATATGCGGGAGGCTCTAAGGTCCGAACATGGAGTTGCGGCGCTCTCCATGTCTCAACTGAGGAAGATTGTCCTCAATGAGGCCGACAAGACCTCCAGAGCCCCCATGCCAATATTCTTGGTAATAGTGGACAAGGAACCAGGGTGAATTCCGGAAATAGACTTAATTAAAACTTTATTCTACACAAAAGTAAAGATAGAGTCATACACGGGCAAGGAGGTACCTGCCCAGTGCATTAAGTGCCTGGGCTTCCACCATTCCAGTTTTGCATGTGAGCGGAGGCTTGTCTGCATCCGCTGTGCCGGTCCCCTACTTGTAAAGGACCGTACGGTCTCGAGGGACGACTGCAGGTGTGCCAACTGCGGGGAAACCCACATTGGCACCTACAGCGTCTGCCCATTGAGGCTCAGGATCATAGAAAACATGAGGACTAAGAACACAAACCAATCCCAACGACGGGACCAGAGGCGTGGACCTTCAAGAGGTGTCATTCGTGACAGCACTCAGCCGACAGGAGCAGACGCTTGAGGCAGCCTCGGAACAACCGAGCAACGATCAGCAAAAAGAAACCAGCACGGCGCAGGCCACAGAACCTGCTGATGTAAGCACGGCTCAGGCTACAGATCTTACCGTCGAGCAGCACAATACAGATCCCAAGCCCAGTTTCACAGGAACTAAAGGAAAGCATAAGAAAAAGAAGAGTGGGATGAAGGGCCCACAACCAAATAAGCTGGCCACGCCCAGCCAAGCGGCCAATAAGAAGCCAGCAACCACAGCATTGGCGGAACAAGTGGCCAGCCCTCTGGCAACCACCCCCGCCTCAGCCAAAGATGACAACACACGAGTTTCCTCAACGGCCGCGGGCTCTCCTGCTCTGATCACGGGTGATGCAATGACCACCCAGGACACTCAGGAATGTACACAGCTGTCCATATGGTTCACCTACATAAGCAACTACCTTCCCCTCCTGCCCTCCTGCAGCGGTGCAAGCAGCAGGTCATGCATGCTTAGCCCTACCGCCTCACCGGTGAGGAAGCTTCAGAGTGTGCTCAGGATACTTGAGCAGTTATTCCCCTCATCTCGACCTCAAAACGGTCAACACCTTAGACTGCGATCACGACCCGCTCGTGGTGGACGCCAGCGTCACACTCTCAGCTCTGGTCATACCAGACCAGATAGATGAGACCGACTGGGATGCAGTTATCCATCGCCTGAACCAGTGCGTAGAACCGTCCCCTCGTGTCGACTCAATCGAGGAGCTCGAGGAGGCTGCTGCGAACTTCTCCAGTACCGTTCTCTTTGCGGTTCGTGCCCACACATACCGCACACCGTACGAGCACTCAATAATAAGCGCCTCCCAGCTCCAGCCCAGGGACCAACTCCGCGCCGCAGCCTTTCTCCTAGACGGATGGTCCGACCTCGCCGCCACCGGACACACAGCACCGGCGAAGCCCACCCAGCGCTCCTCAGCACCACCGTCGCAGCCCTCTTCAAGGAAATGGCAAAAGCCAACGCCTTAAAATCAAAGAAGAAGAAGAAAACCGCCGTTTCCCCTGACCCACCTGTAGCTGCCCCCGCCATCTCAACACCGCAGACTCCGACTCCAACACCAGCACCTTCCATTGCAGCTCCGACTGTTTCTGCCGATCCTACTCCGCCGCAGACACACGAAACTCAGCTCACCATAACACATGAACCACAACCGCACAATTCACCAAGTACCACCGCAGGCCACACGAGTGCTGTTATACGGGGTGCTCCCAGAAACATCTCCTCAACCTACCTGCTCCGCTCTCTTCAGAAACGCTAGCCCTCCGTTTGCAGCACTTCACGCATCGACTCCGGCCTCGGCCCCACCCCTTTAGTCAGAGTGGTCTTTCTCGACCACGAGGAACGCGACGCTGCCATCGCCGCAGGGTTCCCCCCTACAGCCCCATCCTCAAGGTTGAGCCTTAGCCAGTGCAGTCACATCTCCCCGTGCCGCTGTTGCTGCGGTTTCGGCCACACATCGCAGGACTGCTCAAGTCCCCCCCCTCGCTCTGTCACTACTGCGGGGCCGAAGCACTCACACCCGAATGCAGGCAGCATGACCTGACTCGCCAGCGCCGCTACTGTGCCTCCTGCAGAGGAACAGACCATTTCACCGGTCAGTCTGCATGCCCGCTCAAGCCAGGTCGCCTCACCTCTGCCTGCCCACCGGCAAAATCACAGCAGCCGCTTCGCCCGCCACTTCCCGCCCTGGCATTGTCCCATCTGACACGACTCTTTCCACATTGCTGACGACATCATCACTGACCCTACCTTCCCCAGCAAACCGCAGTATCATCAGCGAGGTCACAGACAAAAGCCACTCTCTGGAGAAGTACCTCACTGAACACCTAAACACCATCCAAGCCACCGCAGACGAACTTCGGGGTCTTTTCGTCACCCTGAAAGAAGACGTAGACTGCTCCGAAGACTACAATACGATTATGGGCCTCCAGAAAGAGCAAGCCGCACTCACCCGCCGCTGTCGCTATGCCCTCACTTCTCGGCTCAACAGCATCGACGACAAGCTACCAGACTTCCGAACTCCTGCTCCTCACTGACCATAGCCTCGCTACAACCCGTCATCCAACAACACTACGAATAACTCCGGCAACAATTCCTCTCCTCTATCGAGATCGTCTCCGTTCGCCTGGATAGGTTAGAGGAAGCCTTCACTGAACTTCGCACATTCAGCCACCAACAAGTTGACGCCACTAGGAAAATTCTATTCGACATCCTCCTACATCTCAAGAACCCCCAGCATACCCGGCACCCCGCACAACAGACAACAATGTTCGTCAGAACGACCCATTAAAATTTGGTGATTAAAAACTTTTGTCTCTTATTCTCCTCCCACTCCTATCCCCCGGCTGCATGCAGGGCCTCGGCAATGCATGTACTCGGGACACACACCTCTCAGCCCGCTCCCAGTCACTGACCGCGGGACCTCAATAGTTTCTCCTCTTACTCCTCCTTTGCACGATCACCTTCTAATCCTTACCCCTTAGTAGTTAAAAAAAAACAATCCCTCAGAGTCGCACGATGCTACCGAGCTTTGCAGACGTGGTTTTGTGCTCCAGCGTACTCTAATATTTTAGCGCCGTTCTACACAAAAGTTTTGCGGAAAATGTAGGGAGCTATGCTTCTACGTTTTTAAAAGTTCATTTTGATCTAGTGTTATACACTTATATGTTACAAAGTGTGTTGCATTCCATAGCGCGGTGATAAAAACAGTGCCCGCTATAGCGAAATCCGCGGCAAGCTGCGCCGAGCTGCGTGTTATAGTGCCATTTCATGTGTACTGTTTATTGCGTTATGTTTATGTGTTTTAAGTGGTAAAAAGATCCCACAAAAATTACTAAACAAGGGCTCCCTTGTGCCCCTATTGCATAAAGGACGTCCTCTCTCCACTGTGGTGAAGAGCTGCCTCCGGCATCAAACGCCGTGAGTAGTCTACTCCTCTGCAACCAGAAAGTAGTATAGACCCCTCGGTTGACCCACATTCTCCAACTCTGTACTGAATTGTCTGAATCATGCAAAATCGCTATGGCGCAAGCTGCGGACCCAGCATTTTATTTCCTCGAAGGTGGGGACATGGCTACCTTCAACAACCAGCCACTAGTGATCAATCCTGCAACCCCTCTGTCAGCAGAGATAGAGTCGTTGTTGACTCTTGAGCGGAAGGCTAGGATAAACATATTAGAAGCATCAGAGGCGGAAATACAAAATCTGCTCGCACAACCCGGAAAAACCACTCCAGAGGCTACCAGCATGGCGATAAAGAAAATTTCCGCCCACTGGAATAGACTTCTGGCTATTGACAAATACCTCATACAACACAACCAAGCAACAGCCGAAACTTTATGGCAAACCGTTCCCTCGAGGCACACTACCCGACAGAGGCCCATGGACCAACCACAATCACCGAGCACTTCCAACCGATTCCAGCAACTGGACTCTGCAGAAAACGCTTCCACCACCACTCCGATCATAGGAATTCCCTCAACCTTTGGCGCCATTAAAAGACGCCGCGACTCTGTCACAGCAACCACCGAAATGGTCACTGAACAGACAGCACCTCCACTCCCTACCCCACCCATTGTCCTCAGACAACCAAAACCAAACCCGATATTCCTGCGCAACCCCCAGGAAGCTCGATCCATTGTACCTAAGCTGAAATCCATACCAGACCTTAAATACACCATCAAGAATCTTCGCGGCACAATAGCCATCCTGCCGGAGGCCCCAGACGACCACCGGCTAACCCGAAAGCTTCTAGAAGGAGAGACAACCCAGTATATAACAACCGTACTGCCAGAGGAACGACATATGCATGTCACTATTGTTACAGTAGAAGAAATGCAGCAGCTCCTAGAAGAAAGAGGCTACCAGATAGAGCGACTGGGCAACTGCGTTCAGACGGCTCAGCAGACAAATACCTTTTGCCCCACTTCCGTGTGGCCCTCCAAAAGACGCCCAACTGCGAAGATATCTACAAGGAAACCCGCATGTTCTCCGCAGTGGTGCGAGTGGACCCATACCGCCCTCACGCACGCCCACAACAGTGTACCAACTGCCAGCAGTTAACACATAGCGCTGCTGGCTGCAAGCTCCAGTCCGTTTGCTCCCACTGCGGAGACTCTGGACATCTTAGAAGGGACTGCCTGCGAGTGGGCTCATCTCCGCCACGCTGTTGCAACTGTGGCGACCAGCACTCCTGTAGATACGCCAAATGCCCTTGGCTTAGAGATTCGGGCAATGAGAAATGGACGTATGTCCAGATTCTACGAAGCCCCACTATTGCGTGACACACGAGGCCTGCCTAGAGAGGCATTTGCGGGAGTTCGCCTCCCTGGATTACCCCCTCGGGAACCCATTCAGTATCCGTCCTATGCGGCAGCACCCAACCCCCAGACACACCAGTAGGAAGCACCTCCCCAGCCAGAGCAGCCAAGACCACAGGGCGCGACCGCTCCAACACCACCTGCAGCAGTCAGTACCCGGCCCCAAATTCCTGCTGGATATCTACCAGCTCCAAACCAGCAGCGTCCGAAGCCACTCAGGTAGCAACAGCGACAACAACAGCCATTTCCCCCTCTTCCCCACCCCACCTTGGACCGCACATTTCTCCAGGTGATAGCGAAGATACTCCTCCATCTCCAGACCAGCTTCGCCGCGTTTCTAGCAAAAGCACTCCTCCACCGTCTAACAACCGTCCCAGCTGAAACCATCCTCTGCGACTGTTTTCTCCTTCCTCCTCCAAAATGGCTGCTAGACCAAATCAAGTTGATATAGCCAATCTCAAGGCCCTCTCCTGGAATGCCCATGGCATCCGGGACAAGCTCCGAGAGTTAGCCCACTTTGTAGCTGTTCACCAGATCCAGGTGCTAATGGTTCAAGAGACCGGGCTAACAACTGCGACCAAAGCCAACATACAAGGTACTGTCTGCTACAGATCCGACAGAGCGGATGGTTACGGTGGTACAGCCATCTACGTCTACGCCTCCTTGCAGCATCACCAGTTACATCTGCCTCAACTAAGCAACGTGGAGGTGACTGGAATCCAGCTTCAGACGAGATCCGGCCCCATCAACTTTTATTCTGTTTATATTCCCCCTGGGAAACCCATTTTGCCAGGGGAACTCCGCCACCTGTTTAGCTCCTCCACATCAACTATTGCTATGGGGGATTATAATGCTAAACACACAAACTGGAATTCTACGTTCATCTCCCGTCGTGGAACAGTGTTACATAGGTTCATTACCGACCACGGCCTAGCAATGCTGTCTCTTAACTCCCCCACCATAACCTATGGCGACAGACGCCCGCCAGATTGGCTGGACATTGCAGTCGTGTCCAACATTCGCCGACATCCAAACCTTTTCACCCTACCAGAGCTCACATCCGACCACTATCCACTTCTCCTATTCTGCACCCGACTACAACTCAAACCTCTCCGTACAACACCAAACCCCAGAAAAACCAACTGGAGCACTTACACAGCACTGCTAGCCGGAAACACTACACCACTAACACCATATTCCACAGCATCTGAGGCAGATGCTCTAACTGAAGCTATAACATGTGCAATGCAGCAGGCGATAAAATTCTCAACTCCGGCGCCCAGAAGACGGTCTAGACAGGCTACTCTCCCCCACCACTTGCGGCAGCTGATTGCGGAGAAAAATCGTGCCAGACGTCGTTAGCAGCACTCACGCAGTCCGCAGGACAAGCGTGAGACAAATCGTCTCCAATCACTGCTGAGACTCGAGCTCAGGGAGTACGCAAATGAAGAATGGGAACGTCGACTGTGCGAGCTCAACAGCAATGATGCCTCCTTATGGCGCCTATCAAAAGCTCTTTTGCGACTCCCTGAACACAGGGGACCCCTTGTATCAGGGCGGAGAGTAGCCGAATCCGACAGGGAAAAGGTGGAGATGATGGCTGACTACTTAGAGGCCACATTTACACCATTGGACACACCAAACTGGGATCACATCCACACGATTGAAAACACCCTAGAGCGGTTTCTACATAACTCCTTCGATCCACAAGGTGGAATTAACAAACCGGATTGAGTTATCCAACCTATTGAGCAGGACCACACCATACAAGGCCCCAGGGCATGATGGGATCACATACGCCGCCCTCAGCGCACTGGCTGCTGCATGGATCGAGCTCATAGCGCACCTCTACAACAGCCAACTGAGAATAGGTCACTTTCCCAAGTGCTGGAAACACGCGAAAAATATCACAATCAAAAAGCCGGATAAGGATTCACAATATCCTCAAAACCACCGGCCGATTAGCCTGCTGCCTGTTCTCAGCAAGCTGTTTGAGGCCTGCCAAATCTCGCGCATAGCCGCCAAATCCCATCTCCATCGCCTGCAAGTCCTCCAATATCGCTTCCTCCGTACTGCCACTGGCGCAGGGTGGTACATCCCAAATGCCAACATCCATAATGAACTAAATTTCCCAACCCTAATTATATCCTACATCTTTCCGAACAATTTCAACTCCCTCATCCGCGGCCTAGGAGAGTACGACATCGATCCCGGAGCCCCCTACAAAGGCCCAGACTAATGATTATGAACTAAGTACATCGAAATATTGCACCATCATACACACTAGCACACATCCCATCTAAACTATCAATACCACCATTCACTCACAATCACCTTCTCATTATCCTTAATTCAGCCAGTAAAGCACTCTGTCCTGGAATGGCAAAAGCTTGGAGGCCCCTCCCCTTCAGGGAGAGGTCTCCTTCCGTCATTTGCTGGTGTCGATCCCTCACACCATCCCACAACCCATTAGGCAACTAATGAGAAACAAAATGCCGCACGGAAGCTATGGCAGAGGTTCCGTCACCCCAGGATATGAGAAATTCACAGACAGTTCAAAACCCTGGTGAGACGCCTCCTAAGGGCACATAGAACTGAGGCCTGGGAAAACACGCTTCGGCACGCAAACCTCCAAGAGGAAACCGTGCGGATCGACCGAGGCCTTCGACCACCCTGATCGAACGCCTAAAATCCACAAAGCCTCTGGGCAGGACCGCGTAATAGCGGAAATGCTGCAGCACCTTCCTAAAAGGGCCGTGATCCACTTGACGAGATTTACAATGCTTGCCTACACTAACGCATTTTCCATCATTAAGGAAAGAGGCGCGGATGGTGTGCATTGTGAAGCCCGGCAAAGACCCGGTTCATCCCTCCAGCTATCAGTTCTATAAGCCTTCTTCCCACAGTTTCCAAAGTTTTCGAAAAAGTTCTCCTTACCCGGCTACTTCCTCACTTTGAGGAAGTGCAAATCCTACCATCAGTTTGGTTTTCGTCCTGCACTTTCCACGACCCAGCAACTACTGCGAGTGGCCGAGGTCTCGATTGACTTCCAATCGAAAACTAAGTCGGTAGCAGTATTGCTGAACGTGGAAAAGCCTTTCTCGACCACGTGGCACGATGGCCTCGTCTACAAGTTCCTAGAGCATGACATTCCTGCCCCCTACATTTCCCTGGTAGCCAGCCAGCTTCGGGTAAAAGTAGATGGCAAGCTATCAACAGTCCGGCCTATTGACGCGGGAGTGGCGGAAGGCAGCGTGCTGTCTCCGACGCTCTTCTCCGCTTACATGGCCGACTTCCCAATCAATAACAGAACTACCACCTGCCAGTATGCAAGACAACCTGCTCATTCTGGCACAAAATAATAATCAAAATTATGCACTATGCCCAATTCAGAACCAACTCCGAGAGGTGGAGACCTGGAGCGAAAAATGGCGGATGGCCATTAGTCCGGAGAAGAGCTCTGCGATTCTGCTAAGAGCAGACCTCCGAGGCGCCGGCGGATCCCCTGGGCCCGCAGCGCGAGGTACCTCGGGGTGACGCTGGACCGCTCGCTTATCTTTAGGGAGCATATTATCGCTAAAGTTCGGCAAGGCCATGCTGCCCTCCGAAAGTTGTACCCATCCTGAGCTCTCGCTCCATGAACCTGAACCCAAAAAGTTCACATCTACCGTGCAATAATACCGGCGATAGTTCTGTACGGCTATGAGATTTGGGGAGCCGCGACCTCGTCAACAATCCGCAAAATCTAGACCCTGCAGAACCGCGCGCTAAGGATTGTGTACTGCACCGACGGCCGCTTCCCAGCCCACATCATGCACGATCATTCCACATTGACGTCATACGGGAGAGAGCCCGGACGTTACATGATATAATCCCGAACCACCCAAATGAACTGGTCAGAGCACTAGGGGCCTACGACCACAAGGCCCCTAGACGATGTAAATCGTACTGACTTCCCAAGGACGTCATGGGAACCTTGGTTAACACACACTGGCCCACATTCAAAACTAGTTCTTGAACCCGATGTTGAGCAGCTCCTAATTAATTTCTATCCAGAGAACCAGCCAACGGCAAACCAGGCTGAAAACACCGGGGTTAAGCAGCATTGGGCGTGCAGTACATGGATGGGTGACCGCCTGGCACTGCGCACGCCACGAGGTTAAGCCGCCCCGAGCGTGATCAGTGGTTGGATGGATGGCCGCTGGAGTACTCCACGTGCGGTTGGCACCAAATTTATCACATCCCTCTTCCTGCTTTATTTAAGAACTCCTACGTTCATTGAACTTATGTATATTATGTACCTGTAAGGCTGCCCCATGTACCAGCCCAGGGAATTATAGTTCAATAAAAATCAATGAACAATGAAATGAGCAGGTAAAGCCGCGCGCGGCTAGGTACTGCTGACTTGACACCCACCTGGGAAAATGTTTTCCCAAGTGTCCCAAACTGGCATCTGGCAAATGTTTTCCACAAGTCATCATACCTTGAATTATGTTATGTCCACTCTTTAGGGATTTTAATACGTGGAGCGGATCATTGTCATTTCTGTAAAATGGGCCTTGCTTTTTCTGAGATAAATGATAATTTAAATACATTATTATTTATTTATCAATATTCAATCCACTTTGAGACGACGGCTTCATAAAGGCTACATTAGGAGCATCAATTTCAGCCGTCGAGAGATGGCAGAAGAGTTACCTTTCCCAGTTGCTCTCGGATCATTTTATTAGTCCATTTGATCCTTTATATTTTATTTATTAAGTTGTTTATTTATATTGCTTAAAATCATGCTCAAAAATAAATAAATAAGGGACATTGTGCCAAGAGAAATTATTTTAAAAGAGAATGAAAAGAAATAATTTTCATGGCATGTACTACAAACCTTACAAATACAAATGAAGAATGAAAAGAAATTATTTTCGTGGCAAGCAGCAAGAACCTTAAAAATACATTAACTAAGATGCTGGTCTGAAATATGTATTTGGAATAGGAAACTTCAATATCAATTATTAGCCATACTTTATTTGCGCTTTACCTAACTTATCATTATATACATATATTCTTTTTTTTTTAACATATTCCTACTCGTCATCATCATGACTTTCGCTAATATTGAGCAAATTTCGGTCAAATGGCTCCCAAAATAAATATAATACATTTTATGCTAGGATTTGAAGTTATCAATGTTCCTACGCTTGTAGAGAAATTTATACAAACTACCAGTACCCAACTAATATTAATACTTTCGTGGAATAGAACTATGAAAATTCACTTCTACATTTGAAGTAAGGAGTAGTAAAGTGCAAGTGTAGCAGAAATCTTTGTACAACAAAATTTTACTCATAACTACATGTTACCAGTCTATACACCTGTAATATATTAGACCATACTTTTGTGAAACAGGCCCTTTCACCTTCTAGTTTTAAGAGTCCAAATCTCTGCTCTGTATAAACAATAGGAAGTGGAATAGTTCTATTTTTGTTTCTTACTTTACTGTATTTTTTAAAATATCTATTAATGTTACTATTAATTTGATTAATTTTAACATCAATCATTATCAGAATTATGTGATATAACTAAGAAAGTTAAAGGTTTGGACTTGTTCAATGGGTTTATTTTCAATAACCTTACTATTTTTAGGATCTCCAAAGACCATAACCTTTGTCTTTTGAAAGGTTATTTTAAATTATATGATTTTATAATCTTTTCCAGTCTAATCTAATCCTTTTGCCGTTTGTAACATTCTTTTATTTTCAGCATTATTACCAGACTGTCCGCAAATAATATAACTTTAACTTTCCAGACTCGTAGAATTTTGTGAATGCAAGAATTAAAATGCAGAGGTTACAGGCTGCATCATTATGGATTTTGCATTACTTTATTTACACTTTTAATTATCTGAATTCCTCTTTTATTTTAAATAATTCATACTTTATCTCTATTTACATTAATAAAATCCATAAGTAAAGTGTGTGTTTATTAAACTCTCTATTGTTTTATATTAATTTATTTAGAGTGAAAATATTATCCATACAACTTCTGCCTTTATGAAATCATATTCTTCAATCTTTTGTAATCTTTTAGCACTTATCTTTGTATAAATTTTATGTATTCTGCATATAAAGATAAATACCATGATCATAATCATGATCATTGTTACAATTCTGTCTATCTCTTTTTTAAAGATCGGTTTAACAAAGTGCTATATACCACTTTTTCGGTAGCTCCTTCTTAGGCCAACAATTGTTCAATAATTTAAACAATATCTCTTTAAATGTATATATGGGCTATATTTTAAAAGTTCTACATTTAAACTATCATATCCTGCTGTTATTTTATTTTTGCTTTCCTTTATAGTGATTTGTAATTCCAACATTTCAGACATATTATTTCGCTTAATTCAAAGTTCTTCACTATTCTCCATACCTTATTATCTTGCATTTTGGCTGTTTCATATATCAAATGACTTGTTTTAGGGCCCATTCCTTCCTTTTTACTTCTAGTTAATATATACAGCTTCATTTTAATAACAAAAAATATTTTCCCTCTCCTCCTGATCCACTTTATTCACTTTACCTTCCTTCCCATCATATAGTTTCAACTGTGGGTAAACTAAAAATTGAATTAATCACATGTTACATCACTTAATAAAATTGAACAAAAGAATAGTTTTTCAATGGGTATTATCACTTTAAGATTTGAAATAAGGCCAATGATTATCTTGCCAAAAAGGAAATTAACATTACACAGAAAATAAAACGTGACAAATTTATTGTTTCATTAAGTTAAACATTTCATTTACTCTATATTTAAAAAACATATCTTTATCAACTTTTTCATGAAAAGTCAAAAAATAAGAAAATGAGATTGTTTTCGCAAAAAAACAAAAATTAAGATTGTTTTCGCAAAAAACCAAAAATTCAGCCACAACATTCAAATTAATGAGTCATCATTATCTGGTGAAGCTCTTGAATTTAATTAATTTCTTCACTAACCCATCTCTTACAAGGAGAGAAAAAATGGGACTGAATTCACAAGAGACCAAAAATGCAGCCACAACATTCTAATCAATGAGGCATTATCTGGTGAAGCCCTTGAATTTAACTATTTTTCTTCACTAACCAGTCTCTTATAAGGAGAGAGAAAATGGAACTGTTTTCGCAAAAGACCAAAAATGCAGCCTCAACATTCAAATTAATAAGTCATCATTATCTGGTGAAGCCCTTGAATTTAACTAATTTCTTCACTACAAGGGGAGAACTCTATCAAGACTAAAACATTAAGCATTAATTTGCCTAAGTTCTATTTGGCTCAGTGCTCGATTCACTACATGTGGGTCTTACATACTTCAGTCTCTTCCATCATCACCAGTTATATAGAGTTCTTCCAGGGCAGATATACTCATGATAGCCAAGCAGCTGTTTAGTCATGAGAGCTACCCATGCATGAATTGTTGTATGTTTTTTTTTTTTTTTGCAAGTAAATATGTTTATATACTTTTGATAATATACTTTCTAATGGTAAAGGCTTTTTTGAATTTAATGCTCACACATATAGTAAAGCAATCTTTGTTTTCAAAGTAAATCAGAAATTAATGATTATTTTTAAGTTAAATAAAGGTGATTTATATTTTCTTTATAGTTTTTCACTTTAGGATACGTCTTAATGTGACATTTATTTTCAATTTGTAGTTGATTTATTGATATTTTTGTACTTTTTGTATTAAAATTCAAATATATTGTCCCTCAATTTTTATGATTTATCAATAGGTTAAACAATAATTTTAATTATAAAAACAACAAATAAAAAAATTCAGGGATAATGAGGAATCAAACCTAAGCAATTCTTATTACTAGACATGTGCTTTGGTATGTTCAGTCATTTACTGTATATTGATTGATTGATTTATGGACGCTCTTTAACATCTCAGGTCATCAGCATCCCATTCAACTCAGGGCGTGAAACGGCTGACAAATTTTCCTTAGAGGTCTCTCTTTCAGGCTTCAGGTTCTTTTTTGTGCCGTAAATGTACAACACGGGACCCACGGCTTTACTTCCCTTCCGAAGGAAGCCATACTTAGGATTTTTATGCCCGAAAAAATCCATCGCTCCTGGCCGGGTTCGAACCCGCGATCTTAGGTTTAGAAGGCAAGTATGGTAACTACTACACCACCAGGACCGACATTTATTGTATATGGCAAATTTGAATATAAACTGAATGTGGCATTAAAACATGTATTGTGAACCCACTGTTAGCAAATACTTCCAATGGTTTCTGACCATTATTAATTTTTTTTATCCAATTACGAATAACCAAGATTACTGCATAAACTTGCCCAGGAATAACCTCCTGTGTACTAAGTTGGGTTTTGAAAAGTTCCAGGTTGGAAATGAAAAATCAAATGAGAGAGGTTCGCAATTCCAGTAGCTCTTTGATTGGCTTCAGAAAGCTGAAGATCCATGGTTTGAATTCCGGCCAAGTCTGATTCTTCATTTCTAACTTATGTCCTACATGCAGCTAGTGTGAGAGAACAATTTTTATGTTATACAAAATCTGTCTACCCAGTTAACCGAGTTCTACAGTCTTTGAAAATTTCCTGACATTACAGTCACATAAAACAGAATGTAAACTAAAATCAATGCTAGCTTAAAACAGTATGTTTTATAACTTTATTTTTTTCAAACCTTTATAAAATCTTGAAAAGATAATCAACAAATATTTTTTACAAATATATATACATACACTAAACATTCTGATCCCTAGATACCACAAAAATGATAACAAACATGCCATCACCAGTATATGTGGCTCACATATAAAATCTATTTTGCAACTCTATACATATTAATATTCTACAGAGATGTCACTTTATAATTTCTGTAAGCTTCCTGTAAGCAGCAGAGGAACATTTCCACTCAACAACTTAACTGCATATCCTTTAGCTATAAATGCAACAATGATTTTCTGGTAAATTTCATCTCAGTTCAATGATAATTGATTCTCAACTGAAAGTACACCCTTTAGTCTAAATGAATACAAATTTCAAAATCCTACTGGATATTTCTAGGCCACCACCTTCTTGTTAAAAGTCACACACTACAACCCCCTATTTGTGCAGGAAGGTTGATGGAGATACATATCTAATTTATTAACCCAGAATTTGAGGGATAAGGAAGAAGTTTCCTCGAAGGTCAACAATTAAATACAAAGAAATTATAAAATATATTCATATATATTACCACAACAAAGTCTACTGAGAACACTATTTTTACTTTACAATGGCTGCAAAGATGAGTTGGTAAATTGTTGTAATGTCTAACATAAAAAATGTTTTCTATTATTTACAATTTTGATTTCCATTGATAACTTTTTTGAAACTCATTTTCACTAGTAATTTAACACACTCTTTACGAAAATTTAAGGAAAAGATTCAGGTCTACTGAAAATGTGACCAACTTTTACAAGATTACTAATTTGCTGACTGAAAGAATGGCATCTAAATTAACGAAAGTAGAAGAAAAGGATAATTTATTACTGTTAACATCACAATATTATTAATGCAATAAGAGAGTAAATTAGGATTTCATTCACAAATGGAAAGTTTTGAGAACTCAATACATTTCATAAGAACAAGAAGTCTTCACTTTTCTGTAACAAAACAATATTTTTGCATGACTAGTATTTAAACCAAAGCAATACTAACTTTACCAATGTTAACCACATTCATAAACTGTACAGCATAGCAGGTTATCATGCACAGCCTTTGCTACATTAGCAAAGTATGAGCTTAACTGATATCATTATATGATTCAGTTGAACTAGACACTCTTAAAACTTCACTTACTTTTCATAAATGTATGGAACCAGTTTTGAGAATATTTAGTTCCCATCTTCAGACAGGCTAAAGTTCAACTGTCGGATCATTCGTTGGGAATGTGTGTTCTGCTCTGGTGGCAGTGTGATAAACTTGTAGTTTATGTTTTCATCTCCAGCAATGTTGAAGTTCATTATGCTGTCTTTGTATTTGTAGATGTAGATTTTATCCCAGGTTGCTAGTTTCGTAGGTCCTTGTACTGATTTTAATAATTTTGTTTTATTTATTATGTCGTGATTTTCTGTCCAAAAATGATATGCTACTGCTGATTTCTCTATTTGCTTGTACTTTATGTTCCTGAAATGTTTCTTTAACCATGTGCCTATGTTTCTCTTTTCACATTCTGTAGAACTTATTTTGTAAATATCTGATTTTTCTTCTTGTGGAATACTGTAATTAACATTATCTATCAGCAAGTTTTTAACATTAAATCTATTAATTGGTATGAGCTTGTTGGCAAACTATCTAGATAGCAGCAATATCAATAACAATGGAAATGCTTTATGTTAGTTGCAGTACTTATATGGTTTATTTAAAACATTGTAGTGAAGAAATGATTTGCCACATGAAATAGTGTGTTAGCTAGAATGTGTATGTATAGGGGGTAGTATGAAAGGGGAAAAGAAAACACTGGTAACTATCACCATGCTGCTAATAAACACGCAAGAGCATTATTGTTCTCAGGCACAGTTGTTCAACATATTCAGCATCACTAGTGCACTCTATGTAAACAGATGAATATGAAGCTGTCGAGTAATGGTGTAAATATGAGCTGTCCTAAAGTGATGTTTAAGTCTGTGCAATATTGAATAGTGGCTTGTGGGGTGCCAGACTTTTGACAAGGACATAATAGAGTGGAAGATGCAGCATGTTTAGATCATTCTATCATTCTGTCCTTGAAGAGCTTTACATTGATTTAATTCAATCAATGTTGGAGGTGGGTCGACAATGGACAGTAAGGGAGTTAGCCACACTATTGAGTTGCAGTATGGTGTTCCTTCTCAAAACTTAACAAAAGTTTAGCTATGGATGTCCAATGTCTTCCAGAAGTGTGACAGGAAGAAATGTATAAGTCTCCAGGTTTACTACTTATATGTTGCCATTACTTTCTTTCCAGCACTTGTATTTAAAAAGTGTAATTTAAGTTAATATGATTGCTTTCTTTGTTCCTGGCTGCAAATTAACTGCAAAATTTATCCAAAATTCTCTAGAATGTCATTTTGGCATACTGCAATCCCCTAGCTGTGATGGTCATCCATCAACAATAATTTTTCTTCTATTTACTCATTCTACAATGTACATATTCCTGCTAAGTTGGAAATATAAGCTTAAGTGCCATTGATATTATTTCTTAATCAGATGTGGAAGATACAGTCAAATATAACATGAAAGTAAAACATGAAGTTGAAAATGCAGTGAAAGAGAAATTAATTGTTGCTGACATTTCAATTACAGCCACAGTTTGGGAAAGCAAGGAGCTTGTGGTACATTCTAATGTGCCAAACATTACAATAGTGTATTTGTTTGTATATAATTTGACAGGATATATTGTGAGGAAAATTTCTAAAGTAACACATTGTGCTGTATGTACAAGGAAATTCAAACCAGCAGAATCACTAATAGTTATTAAAGATTATGGTATTGATGCTAAGAAAGTTATCTTACACACACACACATACACACATCCAAAAGAGTGTATAAAATGCTGCTGCAAGTTGAGTGTATGTTTTGACCAAACAAATACAGGCAATGGTAAATTATGGAATGGTATTCTTTGAATATTTATACAATGTACCCAAAATAATGTTCAAGCATTAGAAATTGGCTGCTACTTAGAACATGCATCAGACAAATTGCACTATGTGAAGTGTTGATTTTTGTTTTATTCAAGACAGCTGAGCAACAAGTAGTAAACATCACACCATAAACTCTCAAAGGTAGCAGATAAATAGATGTTTACCATCTTTAGCAGCACCACAGCCATTTAGCTAATGAAGGAGTGATTAAAATTTCTCTTTGTACCCAGCAAGTCTACAGATTAATGCCAATTCCAGATAAACACAGAAAAATATACAATAATTAGTACAGTTGGGGACAATGAACTCTCCAAAAGTTATTGTCAATAAGAGACTACTATTTTAATTATACATATAAATTATTTACACAGAAAGATTGTTCATATCTAAATTTGTGTATATGTGTCAAAGCTTCAGTTAACATTCAGCAAAGTGATTTTGTTAGGCAATGTCGACATCAGATTATTATTTGGACATAGCAAACACAAAAGGATATTTTGCTGTTAAATTTTACTAAGAGAAAGAATATATTTTCTTTTATTTACAGTTACTACCCATAAGGGTCTATTGAACACACCTGTTGCATAAATATCGTTCCAAAACTCACTGAAGTTGGTTTGCTGTATATCTTTTGTAACCATTAAAGTTCAGAAAAAATACTGCTAAAATTCAGTAATGCAAGATACTATGTGCATGTTTACAAACATAATTACAGGTTATACCTATCACACAGAACATGGGATAGAAAAGTTTCAACAGTAGTAGGCGGTTCAATACAGTTGAATGATAAATTATTCACAAAAGAAAAAACATATATCTTATTATTGCTGCTACTTGAATGCTTCCTGTTAACATCAGGAGATGAAGGAAGAGGTATTCTACGACAACATAGTTTAATTTGGAAATACAATGTAATGTCTTAATTACTTTTTTAATGTTAACCACAAGTCTGCAACATCAGGAAATTGTACTCTCACTTCCTCTGCAATCCTATGGCATGCATCTGTAAGACACTTAAGTTTATTATATTGGTATATACTTGTGATATCATAAGCATTCACAAAAAATAGTAACACATTTGTATACTTCACATAAAATGCCCAAAGATATTTGTAGCTCTGTTAAAAAAAAAACCACATATTCAAGAATAATTACAGTGGCAGCTCATGGGTTTTATTCTGGAAATGCTCAACCATAAAATCAAAACCTTAAAAAATTATAGAAAAAATAACCATTAGTGTCACCCCTCAACTCTTCATTTAGTGGAACTCCATCCTCCAAGGTTTATCACCTGTGAACTTCTCAATATCAGGAATTTCCTTCACCATGTCTTTCTCAATGGATAGCATTCCTAGCCTGTCCTCCCCCATGGAATTTCTTAAATAAGTTTTGATCAACTTCAAAGTTGAAAAACATATTTTAGTTTTGCAAGTTGTCAGGGGCATTGTCACTAGTATTTTCAGTGCCTTCATTGTTTGCTAAAAAAGAGTTGTATCCGTCCAAATAAAAGAGGAAAAATAAGTTTTTTAAGAAACCAGATAGCTTATTTTGTGAGAATTCCAGTCTTGAGTATATATGTCTAACTCTGACTTCACAGTTATTTGTCTATCATAAGAAAAGCATTACAAAAAGTATGTGTCTTATACGCAGATTTTTCTTATATTCTTCATATTTTTCAGACTTAAACAATTTTGCTTAAGAATATTTCAAAATTCAAAACGACCCTTCACTTCAGTCATAATACAATCACAGATTTCTCTTATGGCAGCATTAAGTTTCCTTTCTGCATCTGGTTCTTTTTATCTCTCTTCTAATGAAGGAAATTTATTCCTGATGTTCAATATTGTGGTTTGAAAACAATGTAGTGCTTGATATAATTGTATGATTTACTTGAACTACACACACTTAATGCTTCACTTACTTGTGTAGTTCAACTAAATCATACAATAATGTCAATTATATGATTGGCTTCACTGTGCAAGTTCCAATTTACATTTTAATTAATGCAGTGCTTGCTGTATTTTTACATCTATTTCTATCTTTTGTAATGCAGCAAACAAGAGGTCTACATGAGGCATAATCTTGTTGCAGAAATCCAGCCAAAATTGAAAAATGTCCTCATTAAGACACTTAATAAGTTCAGCAGCTTGGCACATTGTTCCTGCATAATGAAAATTTGGAATTCTGTATTGGATTTTGAAAGTGGGTCTTTGTTTTAGAAAATTACTTATACCTATTTTGAATCAGTATTCCATCTTGTGTGGCATGACTTTGGAATTCTAATGCTGTATATTTGTTCTAGTGCTGCTGTTCTATCAGGCAAATTTGAGAAAGTCAAGTTCCCTTAAGGTTGGCAAAATAGATCTTCATTCTAGAAATATGAGAGGAAGCCCTTTCCATCAGTTTGTTAAGCTGTGCATAACAGTAAATGTAATGTGCATTTCTGTACACATTGACAGCTTCTTTATTTCATCAGAATACAGCAGTGCCATGTCTGCAGGAGAATCTTATAATAATGGCCAAACAATTTTGATAAGTCTTGTGCATTAAAAATCCCCAATATTGCTCATAATTTTTTCCCTTCAACTCATCAAAATACCATCATGGTCTAGATACATGCTGAGATGTCTGTTATATCATCAACCATGCTTGATTTTATTACTTATGAATTCTAGACAAACTTAAAGCATACAATCAGAAACTTCATTTTGCATTGTCTTACATGTGTCTTTGAAAAATGCTGAATTGTGTAACAATGAATGAAGATTTTTGCTATGCTCTATCAGCTCTAAAAATACATCTTGTTGCTTGAGGTAGCAGACTCATGTACTCCTAAGAGGCAGATTGCAAACACCACATAATTTCAAAACATAGATTATGTGGACAGAACCTCCCTATTTTTTTTCCCCACTAAATCATTTAAATATGAATTGATTCTTTCATTGCTCAAATTTTTGGCAATATTACATTTTCCAAGACGTTCAAAACTGACAATATTATATAGTTTTGACTTGCGGGAATTTTCACAGTGAAATATGGTATAACATAACAAATTATTATGTTGATTATCTTTGAATTCTGATCCTTTTTAATTTTTTCCTGAAGGTGTCTTGAGTCACATACTCCTTTCTTTGTCCAATTATCATCCTCCAAACAGCAAACATGCAAAACAAATAGAGAATTTTTTGTACAAAAAACAATCAAATGCTCCTCCAGTCTTACAAGCAAGTTGTACTTGCTCATTATTTAATTGGGTTACTGGGCAACTATTGTCTCTTATTTTAATCTTGTCTGGCAAACTCAGATCTAAACAATTGTTATACTTCACCAACTTTCATTTTTTTTCCCAAACTGAACATCACTTCTTGCTTTGAGAATGTATCTCTTACTGAGTCCAATTGACGTCCCCTCTTCACCTACTCAAGTACGACACCACTGAGTAGGAAAAACAGTAGACTCTGCCTACCATTGCCATGGCAACAGAACTGAAATTTGCCTGTGCTCAGGAAGGTACCAGTAAAATTTATATTGCAGAAAAAATGTGTAATAATTGAAAATATTGATACAAAGTATTTACATTGAGGTTTTTAAATAATTTGCAAAGAGTTTAAACTACTGGTGGGGCAGGACTACACCCTTGAGCCCATAGGCACCAATCACCCCTGAGTAATTAACAATATCTGATGATTTGCATGTTAAAAGGTAGGGGCTACTGGCACCTTCTGCTTACCTATATAATTAGCACCATGCCCCCATGAAATTTGCGATTTTGTTCACTGAAATCCAAACATTCTCATTTTCAAACTTATTTCTCAGTTAACTTACATGTTTGCAATATGTACATTGTTTTGAGTATTTTTTTATAAAAATCCATGCAGTTTTCACTTTATAGTTTGCTAAGTGGAATAAAAGTGTTGCACATGTTTTTCAAAAAAATAGAGATTAACTAAAATGTGTAGGAGACTCCTGTTGCACCTTTTTCTATTGCAGTCTAGTTTGTATTTTCAAATATTAAATGTCATAATTCCTCATACTCTCACCAAACAAAACTAATACATGTTCATTATCAACTACAAAAATACACATGCTCTATAATTCTGTAATATATAAATCTGATTTGGCATTCTGAAGGAAATAGAACAGATATAATGCTCCTTTCTTATCTATGTTAACTTCTGAATGAACAGTCACTATGTGTTGTGGGACAAGTGTATTCTGTAAGCACAATCTAGTATAATAATGATATAGAGTTGGTTTGATAACAATTATACTTTATTTACTTGGTTTTTTGATTGGACATGTTTCAGGAATATTCACTCCTATCATCAGCAGAAGAGCAACTGGAAGAAACATACCTGTAGGCGGTCAGAGAAATTTATTAAGCATACTTAACGTCGATGTCTGGAAGTTTTTGAAATGGTTTTTATTTTTACGATTTAAATTTTTTTCCATGTCAATATTTACTAAAAGTTGTGTGTTTCAATAATTTTGTATAAATTTAATGTTTTTTTTGACCAAAAAGGTTGCCACTGCCATTTCTTTATCTATTTGTAATGGATATTTATGAGAAGTTCTTTGGTATGGCTTTCCAAATTTCTTTTAATTTTTGCAATGTATACACTATCACAGTCTTTGCTATTGATACCCAACTTACATCAGAATGTATAGGATCTTTACAGGACAATTTTTTAATATTGTGCACATTTATGAGAGCCAAAATTATTTTGTATGTTTTAAAAATATTTTTAAATTACATTAATGTACTGGGTAGTATCTGAGTTTTTTAATTACATATCTTCTTTTACTTATAATATCCAACTTGCATCTTTAATATTCATTATACATTTTTTATCATTTCAGCTTCTACCAGTTGGTCTTCTTTTGATGGGAGTGATGTTCCTGAAACCTGTCCATCTAAATGTCACCAAACCAACTCTATATCAAAATTATTTTACTACTTCATTGTTAATAGCTTCAAGAGTATAAGTTCAACAGACTAGTACATTGCATTACAGCATTATTGAATTTTTCCAAAGTTTAGTATACCACTAATTTTATGTATCTCTTGGCAGAAAGAATTTTTTTCACATTCTTTAAATTTTTAATGATGAGGATATCACTGTCCCAACATCCATTTTGAATTCCTGACCACAATGCATAAGAGAGGAGAAAATTCCTGTACTGCTGCCTTATTCAGTCTTGCAATGAATATTCTACATTACGTTATACAAGAACTGTAATTAACATGGCACATTCAGATACACGTAGGCAGAACTGCACCGCAATTAAAAAGCTGTAGCCCTCAACAATTGTATTCATGTGTTTGTCTGATTTTTTTGCAGGCACACAGCAAAATGTTTTCCATGTTGCAATGAAGTCTCAATGCATAATACTGGTTCTAAAATGAATGCCAAATTGACAATTATAAAGATTTGCCACCATTTGTGTTCTATACTTAAAGAGGAGCAGTTATAGCCTCTAAGGGGAATTTTATGCAAATCTCTATGTGAAATTGGATGACAATTTCATAACCACCTTCAGGTCATTTCCATATTCTCCACCAGGGATTATGTGAAACCAAAATGGGTGACCAAGATTGCTAAGACACACATTCATCAATGGAAGGTCTGCGGTTCAAATTTTGCAAAGATGCTGATTGAGGTATTTTTGCTAGTTTTTCTCAACTCTTATCAGTTGTAGGTGCCAGGGACCTTAGGCCTAGAATCCTTCCTCCCCCCAAAAATGTTTTTTTCCAGTTTATAATTTCTTTTCACTTATCAGTGTCCATTGCCTGTGATGCAACAGTGGTAAAAAAGGGTGTTAAAATATTATTCAACTCATTAACCTGTTGATTCTATGGCAACTTTCGATCCTCTCCAAGCCATATGTTCCAGATAAAGTTAATCTTCACCAGTGGCTCAAGACCAAGTAAGAAACCTACAGCCTGCCAATCACAGCATTGCATCTTGGTTGCTAGCCAGTAGCTTTAGAACAAAATGAAATGGGAAGGGGGAATGAAAGTGCAAAATGTTGGTGGAATGAAATGCCTTGAAAAATGGCTGCCACTACACTTGAACAAACACAAGCATAAAAATGAGACTTTGCTACAAATTAGAAAACTTATTTATAGTAATTTTTTCTTTTCTGAGGCTTTTAGTGCTTTCGTATTTCCAAACATTCTCTTTGGAAAAATATGAATTGAGGTTTTACTGAAGTTTTTAGACAAAATTAAATATTAGTTTTGGTTTGCTTTTTTACTCAAAGCCCATTTTTAACAACATCCAACATAATAGGGGGGGAATAAAATAAAACTCTTAAAACATATATAAGATTTCCTACAGTTTTGAGCTCTCAGCCAGAGATGTCTGCAGTTCTCTCCATGCCCTCTCCACCTGTTTCTGTGTATACTCATAGCTCCAGAATGTAGACAGAATTACATTGGCTCTCATCACATGCTCGGAGTTGCTTGGTTGGGCATCAAGGCGGGCTTTTGCTTCACTTTCACTCAAATTGTTGCGTTTTTTTAATCTTTCCACAGCCTAGAAGATTGAGAACATAACATGCAGTACTACCTCTCTCTTAATTGTTAACTAATCTCTCTGTACAACAGTGCACTTACTTCTTCAGGTGGAATGATACAAGTCCACACCTCGTGAACATGCCTGTCCCACCCAGCCTGGTATAGAACAGCAGCATCGACTACAATCACATCATGTCCAACAGCATGCAGATCATCAATTTGTTGTTTGATACGCTCTAGTATTGCTGGCCATACAAGTCTGTTCAGCTTTTCCAGTTGCATCTTGAACAATAAAATGCAGCATATACTTTCAACTGTTGTCCATTTCAATGTTTAAAAACATTCAAATGTTTAATACACAAACAAACCTTGTTACCAAAAACAATTGCACCCAATGCCTTCCTGTTGATCTCACCATCTTCAGCCACTATGTCATGTCCAAAATGATTAACGACCTGAATATAACACTTAGTTCCTTTCTTGTAGACTTCATGGCCGAGAGCATCTGCAGTTACCACACCTGCACCCAATGTTGCCAATCTCTTACTTACTGAAGATTTTCCACTTGCAATGTTACCTGTCAGTCCAATTATGTAAGGTCTCTTGCTTAGCCAAAGCTTGGGCTGCAAAAAAAAAATTTTTTTGAAAATTTATAATAAAGTTTGATCTATGCATAAGGATTTATAATTCCCTTTTAGCAATAGGCATTTAAAGATGCATTCTGAGACAAATGTAAAGGTGTACTACTCTGTTACACTAAATTACTGAGCTGTAAAAAATATTTAAAACCTTAAGCTGCAAGCTTGACATATGTTCCCCAGTAGTATTGAAATTATCTCTGAAGTAATATAACAAATTATTATTGAGGAAATCACTCAAATTTCATTAATTTTGGTCCACTTATTTGGACATGTTTCAAAGGCTGTTGCCTTCATCTTCAATATGATTCCACTGTCTACTTCCCTGCATAGTATTAAGATATTGCTCTGTGGATTTTACGCACTTGGTGATGAGGTTATTATTGTTTGGGAGATCAAAATTAACCAAATTTTCCTTGTTTTTGTTTATGAATATAATTTCCTACACTGTTAATTCTATGGGTTTTTCAAGAACTTTTAAGAGTGTTGGTTCCTTTTGGAATTCGTGGTTCTTTTGCCAGTGATTTCCTAAACAAAAATTTGTTATATTATACTATATGTCACTGTGAAAATTCCTGCTATTCAAAACTACTTACCTCTGGAGATTTGAGATAAGTTCCCAGGAGTCTCATTCTGTGATTACTTGAGCTAATTTTGTCCTCTTCTACTTCATCCAGTTTGTCACTCATGTTCAATAAATCCACTGTATGAATTTCCAAAGGTGTCAACTTGTTCTGCAGGCGAACTTCATTTACTTTAACTCCACCTCTATATGTTTCTTTACTGACAACAATCATCTGAAATAAAAGTATGAATTTGAATTTTTATGAATTTATTTCTCATACATCAACATACAAAATATTTATAACAAAATTAAAACAAAACAAAAAATTACTAGAATATAAAAAATAGGATCAGTGCCTTTGGTAGTTCCAGAAGGCACTAACTCCAATCAAAATTGAATAAACAAATATGTACAATTAATAAAGTCTTTATAACATTCCGAATATATTACAAAGTTTTTTTAATTCTTAATACTTCAATCCGAATATTCCAATTTGATTAGCTCAGGCCCCTAGTCCCCGGTTAATCAGCATTTACATACTGGAATATCCAGGGGACCAGCTTCCGCTCTACCGCCATGGGTGACTGAGGTCGTTAAGACATGAACTCGTAAGTGGGAGGTCCCGGGTTCAATTCCCACCAGGACTGTCCTCCCTGACTGAGATTTTTTCCAGGTTTTCCTCAATCCTCAAAAATGGCAAATGCTGGGGAGATACCATAAACATAGGCCTGGAACATTTCTTTCCTTAAACAAACCCTTTAACCCTTTCCTAGTTTATCATTCCAACTTATCTCATCTATTGTGTCCATCGCCTGTGGTGCCTCGGTAGTAAAAATGGGTGTTAAACACAATTAAAAAAAACTCTGCTAAAACCAAAAAATACAATATTATAAATAGTTTATACACAAACCATTATTTTAACCAATTAACTGAAATTTCTATACTAATAATTACCATATTTCTAAGTAATTCAATTTCACCCAAACGAGCACACAAAATATCTAAAAAAAAGAAATAGAAGCCAACTCTGCTATAATTTGGAGTTCAGAATGACACAAATAACCACAATTTAGAGAAATTGTGTTTTTTGAGTTAATTTCCATATAGTTTTATCATTTCTCAAGAAATTATTCTTCAAGTCTTGAAGTGAATCAGAATAAATTTTTACCGCATATAATGAATTATTTTACAAGGGAGAGCTAGTAAGTTAAAGTTAATGGTGACATAGAGTTTTGATCGAGACACATGAAACTATCACCACTGGAATGAGGTTTCATTGCAATGTCGAACTGAAGCAATGAGATCAAAAGCTGTGCATCTTTTCTAGGCAAAAGATATATAAAAAGAAATGGTGCCCATGTGTTTGTCTATAATGGATGCAGAAGTTCCCCGAGTATCAAAGATAAATAAGCTGCTGACCATTGGATTGCCATGAGGCATATGTGCAGTGGGTTGCAGTAGGTAAGACTGATGCTATTGGTTTATTGGCTTGGCCCATATCATAATCCATAAGATTCAATTTTTCTCATGATGGAGAATGATGCTGAATTCAGTACTTGAATTTCTGTACAAGAGGCAAAAGCTTATTAAAGAAACCACAACGCTCTCAGCAGGAAATAATGAGCTAATTTTTAAAAAATTCACATATCATCCTTGGGCTATGAAAAAATATCAAAATATTCTAAAGAATTTTAATATCAGGTTGGCATCTGCAAACATATTTAATGTTAAAAATCTCCTGATAGAAAATGTTAATGGCAGTATTCCACCAGAGAAAAAAGCAGATATTTACAAAATTAATTGTGCAGAATGTGAACAGTCTCCATTGGAAAAACAAAGAGAAACATAGGCACAAGGTTAAAAGAACATTTCAAATAAAATACAAGCAAATGGAGAAATCAGCAATAATCTCATTTCTGGACAGAAAACCACAACATAGTGAATAACACAAAATTATTAAAATCAGTACAAAGACCTACAAAATTAGCAACATGGGAAGAAATCTACCTGTACAAATACAGAACAATTTAATGAACTTTGACACTTTCGAGGATGAAAACATAAACTTTAAGTTCCTCACACCTCCATCAGAGCAGAACATACATCCACAGCATAATGAATTATCAGCAGTCGACAGTTAGCTGATGATGTGAACAATGATTCATGAAACTAGAACTACATATTATAAACAATAAGTGGAACAATAAGAGTGTGTACTTTGATTCAGTCATATAATGAATTTAAGATGGAAAATCCTTTGGTATTCTTTTTTAATGTGCACCACCGCCCCCACTGCTGCCACTGCTGCCGCCACTGCCACTGCCACCACCACCACCACCACCACCACCACCACCATATATTAAGTGTTCGGGGATAAAGTTATTCAAGTTTATTTTGTTTTGTTTTTATGTGGCAAATTTAAAATATAATAAAAGGCTCCTTTGCTCTCTTTACATTTTATTAACATACATTGCCTATGCATTATGCTTTATTTCATGATTCATTTACTGAAGGAGTGCAACTGTTAAAATCATAATGTTTTTATAAAGTGAAAAGCAATGTGCTATAAACTATGTTTTCTTCTACTGTGACACGGTACAAACACCTTTCGTAACCAAATGCTGGGGGAGGGGATTATACTATTAAGTTTCCTTTAAAGAAAGATATAAAACTAAATTGCATAAACAAGAGAATGTTGACAATAAGAATGAAGAGGGGTAAGTTCACAACACACAGCAAAAATTGAACATCTCATTTTAACATAGAAAATGCTTAACAATATTGATGCTCAATTAGAAAAATTACTGCAGAAATGATTATCAAAGTTAGCCTAATTATGGGACCAGCCAACAAACAAATGACACTATAGCTAATGATTGATTACCTGTAGTGTTGGATCTTCCTTTGTTGGACCAAAGGCATCATATATAGGAACTATGTTGTATTCCAAGCCAGGGTCAACATCTTGAAGAAAATCCTGCACTGAGCATATTCGTTTTGAACAAGGTTCTATCATCTCCCACAAAACCTTTGCTAAAACATGAACAAGAACAAGTCAGCACACATAATAAGTCATATTCTGAATAGTTGTATGCACTGTGCATTAAGCAAAATTTAAACATAAAAGCTTTACGTTTAATGAAAACATTTACCAACTCTGGATTTGTTATGGGTAAACCTCTTTTACCTTTCTTGGAAGATTTATTTATGAGTGATTTTGAAACCCACACAACTGATGCTTTACGAATAATTTTTAAAACTTGGCACAGATCCAAGGATGGCATATTTGCCATTATACCCAAACATTTTATTAATGATGCCTTAATATTATAACATTTACATGAAATATCCATACAATTTATATTGTAAATGAATAAGAGTGTGTTTATCCCCTTTTTAGATTTGAAGATTATAAAAAATAATAGTCTAACCTTTGGAATATATATAGGAAAGCTACCCATAGTGATAGATGCATTAAAAATATCATCTTTAATTCTAAAACAAACCAACATGCCATCCTACACAGCCTCACATATGGATTAATGAATGTTCCACTCAGTATAAAAGAATACAGATAAGAATATCAATACATCAATACAGCATTACACAATTGTTTCAATTAGTGGATAAAATGTTAAAACATTTAAAAGAAAGATGTCAAAGATACAAGTTTGCTATTACAAATAAACGATGATATACAATTAAAAAATTTACATATCACCCTGTACTTTGGTGGAAAACCATGAAATTGACACTAAATTAAATTATTATTAAATTAAAATTAAATAACACTCCTGCAACCCTTTGGAACTAACGACATGGGGAAAAAATACTCGTAATAAAAAATTAAAACCACATTATGAACTTTGAGACATCAACTTTGGGATATTTTCATAAGCTGCTCCAACGATCTGCAGAGTATGCTTCTCCCAATTGGTCTTCTGCTGATAATAGAAGTGAATGTTCCCGAAACATGCCCATGTGAAATATGTCACCAAAAGAATGTTGACCATTAGAAGCATTGCAAATGAAAACTAATTTGCCACTAACATTACCCAAATTTGGACTTTTAACTCCGGAAGCAGATGGCTTTTTTGTATTACTTAACTATTTCAATTGTTTATTGTATTACATGAAGATGTGTTCTTGTCAACCAGGGCCCTATTCCACAAAAGTATGGTCTGGTAGTTTTCTGTCCTATGAAAGAATATATATTTGTAGAGTATTAGTAAAAATGTTCAAGTTTTTTTTTTGATTGATTTATTTATGGATGCTCTTTAACAGCTCAGGTCATCAGCGTCCCATTCAACTCAGGGCGTGAAATGGCCGACAAATTTTCCTCAGAGGCCTCTCCTTCAGGCTTGAGGTTCTTTTTCGTGCCCTAAATGTACGACACAGGACCCACGGCTTTACTTTCCGAAGGAAGCCATACTTTTTTACGCCCGAAAAAAATCCATCGGTCCTGGCCGGGTTCGAACCCGCGATCTTGGGTTTAGGAGGCAAGTATGGTAACCACTACACCACCAGGACCGACAAAAAAAAAAAGTTCAAGTGACATCATATAAGAGCAAGATGGAGGAACAGCTCTTTGCCACATGTTACCATTCCTTGAATTAGATTATTTCCACTCCTTAGTAATAAATTTTACTTTTTAATGTACAAATTTAATGTACAAAGCAGATTATTGCCATTCCTATTAAATGATTATTGTATATTTCTCAGAAATCATAATAATTTAAATGCATCATGCATTTATCAATATTTAAGCACAATAACTCACTTTGAGATGATCACATATGAATACACAGCAACACTAATTTTATTTGTCAGGAGATAGCAAGAATCAAGCTTTTCGATTGTGCTCTGTGATTTATTTTATTATGTAGACTATTTGTTCATTTATGGCAATTGCATTTTCATTATAAGCAAAAAAAACTTATGAAAATGGTATCAAAAGAGAATGAGGAATGGAAAGAAATTATTTTCATGGCATGTAGCGAAAACATTAAAAAAACAAAAAAAAAACAAAGGTGCTGAACCAAAATATGCGTTTGAAACAGCAAAGACCAATGTCAGTCATAGGTTAATTGTATTTAACCATTTTTCATTTTTCTTGCTTTATACATATTCTTATTCTCATTATAACTTTTGTTAATATTTCGCATATTAAGGTAAATTGATTTCCAAAATTAAAAATATATTAAAACTTTCTCTAATATATGAAGATACCAATATTCTTACGATTGTACAGAAAACTGTACAAGTTACAAAAGCCTAATACCAATGATTCTGTGGAATATGGAACAATCACTTGTAAGTATGCAGTTGTAAAGTACAAATGTAGCATAAACCTTTGTAGAACAGAACAGAATTATACAAGTTCATACACTTGTAATGTATTAGATCATATAACAGCACCCAAAAGGTAGAAGTTCTGACATTCCTGTAATTAGCATATGCTGTGAGTAACAGAAATTGCTTTACTTAAACTGCAATTTGTTAATTTGGTATCTGCTGTTTTATAATATTTTAGTCATAGACTATTTATCTATGGTGAAATTTTAACTTTTAGGTAAGAAAGTAAAATGAAATTCTTATAATAAGTATAAGAAAGATTACAGAAATTTGTACATTCAATGAACTTTGTATGGTGCATTTAAGCAGAATGATGAGCATCAATGACAAAATCCATGGTAGAAGCAACTGTTGCACTATGACTATAACCAAGTAAAGGTCTCTGTCTTTCAGAGTTATAGTATCATATACTTAGAACTATTGGAGTTTATATTTGAAAACTGTATTGTTGAAAACTATGCTAAGTTAGAAATAATGCAACTATCCAAGAGCTTGTGTTCAGCAAAAGTAAATAAGAACATCTAACATTGCCTAAAATATCCTAAAATTAGGTATTCATTTTTTTTTACACTAAACTCAACTTTACATAAATAAACAGATTATTTTGTAGAATTGTTCCAGGCTTACCTAGATCTTCACCTAACGAGGTTGCTCTAATGGAACTAGGAAGATTGGGCTATAAAAGCAAGGTCATGGAAAGAGTATTGAAATATTGGTATAGAATAGGGAGACTAGAGGACGAGAATATTATTAATCAGTGTCTGGTAGCACAAGGTAAAATCAAGGGGAGAGAAACTTGGTTATCTAAATTCCAAAATATCGTACAAGAAGTGGGCATGGGATAGTATGGTACCAGGGAGAAAGGTTGGGTAAAGGATTTTTGAAAGAGATAACAATAAGAATTGAGGATATAGAAAAACAAGAAATATGGGCAAATCTTAACATCAAAAAATCTCTGTAATTATATCCTACACTAAAAAGTGTGTGAGGAAGAGAAAGGTATGTTGAAATTTGTGATAAGGTAGGAAGGGAAGGGTTGGCATGGTTTTGAGAAATTAAAAAAATACAAAATAGTTGCACATGTTTGGCAATATTGCCCCATCCAAACCAATACCAAACCTGTGCCATAATCATACATTTCAGTTGCTCTACAGTTCCAATTTAACCAAATTTTAAAATTACTTCATTTGCTAACTCTACCCCTAAGAATGGGGTATATTGTTATGTTATATGCTTTGCAAAACCTTTATATCTGTTCTACTTCTACTGCAGTTTCCCTTCATATGGACAATCATAGGCATTTCGTTAAAACTAAGTCTTCCTTAATGGTTGCCCAACATGATTTGTCCCGCTGTAAGGAGTTGATATGTTTTATTTAACACTTATTTATGAGTTACCAACTCATATCCTGAAACTTGTCTTAGAAGTACTGAGATTGCAGCAAAAGTTTTGCATAAAGTGCGTACATCACCAGGTTTAAATCTTACTTGTTAAAATCCTGTTTTAAATGCCTCATTTTGGACTGTTTCCATGTATTGTATTACTTTCAAGTATTCAATATTTTATTTTATCGTCTTCACTTGTCTACTGCCTTTGAAGGTGAATACAAGCCATTCAAAATATTGCACTGTTTGTGCAACTGTTTCAGTGTTTTATTTACTTCTGCCTCTCAGCTATCATTTTCCTTAAAATTGCCAGGGAAAAAATTATAACTTTAATACAAGTATAAAAACCAAAAATTGACCTTTTGAAAAAAAAGTTCTCCAATTAAATGGTGCTATTTGGGTAAATAACCTGTGTGGTTTAGTCTTAAGAATGAAACACTCTAGTTCTGCAATTGATTCTAGACCTTATACCTGAAATATATCATGTGGTGGATGTATAGATTTTACAAGAAAATTCTCCTGACCTGACTATTTTTCGTTATCAATACAGAATATTAATAAAGAATTTAAACAAACCCCAATATGAGTTGTAACCCTTACTCTTCAGCATTGCTGTATCGGTTACGCCCACTGTAAGACGTTTCGTGCAGCGCAAGACGGCTTCACTTAGCAAGACCTTGTGCCCTGCATGCAGTCTGTCAAACGTTCCACCTAAAACCACATTCTCGTGCATTTTAAACTGTTTATCCCAATCATCACGACTTGCATCTTCATTGTTAACGCTACTAGTGGAGTCTTCGTTTCCGGCCACAGTTACTACCTCACATTCTTTGGTCGCGTTCATTATACAATATTTCAAGAAGCTTTCAACTTCGTCGCTGTTAAACACTCTATCGAATATCACCACCTGGATTTTGTTTCTTGTTTGAATTCTTAACAAGGAAGGATCTTTAATCCCGGCTAATAAAACTCGAACATCCAAGTTTTGGCACATTGCAGTTGCTTGCGAATAAATACCAATTATTGTTTGCCCATGACATGGAACTTCTGCCGGAATAGGAAAATCATTGCTAGCCGACGATGTAACTAAACGCTGTCTACCCGGACAAAACTGCACATATAGCGTATTATTAACATGTTGCCTGATGATGGGCAACAGACGACCAAGTTTAGTAGGATTTGTCAGAACCAATAAGCCGTTCTTCGCCATCCTTAACCTATAAACTTTAAACAACTTCTTTTGTTATATAGATGCTCATTGGCTTATGCACAAGTATTCGTCCCAAAAATTAAATGAAAGAACAAAATAAGCTTACAATAGTCAGTTCGTGATCCTATTCACCATAATTAATAAACAAACAAATTATAGTCCATTACTACCATTCCACACTGAACATAGCTTTATTTGCCTCGCCTCAATACTGGTTTATCTAACTAGATGTTAGTCCTAGTCTCTGTATAAATTCTCGGGCAGCTAGACATTAGCGAGAGCTCCCGAGCGACAGCGGAGAGAGTCGAATAACTCCAACATTTATTTGAGCATTTACAAATAGTACATGAAATAAAAGTAAATTGGAAAAACTACTGCGTTCTCATCCTTAGACGATTTTAAAATCTGGAAGCAAGAAATTGAGGAAACAACGGGATTGATGTTTGTAAAATATGCTGGTTCTCGCTCTTTTTCTAACAATACTGTAAGGTATTTCATGCTGTCATCGCTCAGGCAATTTTGTTTCTAAAGTTAAAGAGTCATACACCTAAAATTGCAAGAAAGCAATAAAATCAGCGAAGTATGTCCTGCAAAGATACGAGTCAGGCAAGCCTAAGATGGAAAATGCCTAGTCACATTTATTCGTGGTGGTTATCAATATGATTTAAGACACTTGGGACTGTCAGAAAAAGAAAGAAGCAGTATTGCTGCAGATATTGCAAACAAAATTCCTTTTGAAGCCATACTGGTCAAAATTAGAGGCTCTGTGTCAAATGCTAAATTACAAAGGATTCATCTATTAATCATAAGGATTTACATAATATTTAATGATGCTATAATTTGTGCTCCTCGTGTCAGGCATCACAGTGATGGGACTGGTGTTGAGGTACGGATACTTGAAATGAAATCGAGTGACAGGCCCTGCGTGTTGTTTTATATATCACAAGACACGGTCGGTGACTCCCATCCGGTATTAAAAAGCACATATTTTGTATTAATTATAATGAACAACGCACAGCGCGGACTATTAAAAAGTTTGCAAACGACTGTATATGTATTGACGGAACGCATGGAAATAGCTATGGTTTCAAACTCATAACTTTACGAGTACTGGATGACATGAGGCAAGGTTTTGCCTTCCTTATATCCAACAGGAGTGATTTTCAGGTACTGTACATATTTTTCCAGTGCATAAAGTCAGAAGTTCGAAATATTTCCCCATAAGTATTTGTGTCAGGTTTAGCAGAGTCCTTCTATAATTCTTAAATTTCAACAATAGAAACGTGAACAATGAGACTATTGTACGTAGATGTACATGGCAATTAGACAGAGCCTGGAGAAAAAATATAAACAAAGTCAAAGGCTAAGAAAAACAAGCAGATGTTTGCTGGATTGTAAGAACATATTACTGAAAGAGAGAGATGCCACAGCATTTGAAATAATGCTTCCTGCTGCAATATACGAATTGAAATGTGACCCTGACACCTCTGAGTTTGCTCCATATTTCCAGGAAAACTTTGTGAGTGATGCAACATGCTGGGATTACTGTCACAGGTTGCATTCTGGCATTAACACAAACATACATATTGAGCGAATGTATCACACGCTCAAATACATGCATCTGCAAGGAAAACATGTATAACACCTGGATAAAGCAATGTGTGTTATAATGGCCTTAAAGAAAGCTATTCGACAGGCTCATTGTGCTTATGAAAGGAAAGCTGATCAGCAAAATAAAAGACATTCGTCGTAGGCACAAAGCAAGCTTGGAAATAACAAATACATCATCATTAGAGAAGAGTGCGGTTGGAAGTTACCATCTTCGTTGAAAGAGACAGATGTATTTTGGGCAAGATAATGATGTGGACTGTAAATGCAAATTAATCTGCAATGAATGCAATACATGCATACACAGATACTCTTGCACGCGTGTTGATTCAAGCATTATATGGAATGTGTGTAAACACATACACAGCACATGTCAATTTCAGGTTCGTTATGAACATCCTATAGGATATTCTGAAGATATTAAGTCTATAATAGACACTGAAGATATTTCTGTTCTCAATGAAAAGGAGTAAATACTTGCACAAGTGAGCAAACAAGAAAATCGCAACTGTTCTGTGCCCCTATAAGAACAAAAATAAAATTTTGCTTGCGAGCTTTGGGAAGTCAATGAGGGAATTTCCACAACTGCAGAAGTTGAAGTTATGAAGAAACACACGATATCCTTAAAGGCAACATTAACCGCTGCTCGCAACCAAAATGAACAGGTATCTATGCCCAAAACCAAAGAAATATTTTAAAATAGGAAGATCATTCCCCAAAGAAGACTCTTCGCTACATACCACACACACACACACAAAAAAAAAAAAAAGTGCAAGATTGCACTACTGCAGCCGCCACCGACTTAGTCCGCTACTGCCGTTCAGGACTGAAAAGTGAAAAAAGGAGTTCCGCTCTCTAAGGTGATGTTAGCGTCACTTCAGAGTGAATAAGAAAAAGTGTGTAAATGATGTGTAATTATGAGTATATGAAAACAGTCGTATGCCAGGAGTGCGGTAGGGAGTTTAAGGACGATAATATTTAGGGAAAGCATGTCTCTATAGCACACCTCGAAAATTGAAATGTTTCCTCTCCTCTTATAGAAAAAAAAAAAACATTAATCGTGAGTATACCACTGTGAAATGAAAACAATTGCGTGCAATTATACTGTTAAGAGGAAACATCGGAGTTTCGAAGACAATTACGTGCAAATTATGCAGCTATGAGGCAACAAGTTTCGCCTTCTGCCGTTCGGGACTGAGGTCGCTCGGGAATGCAGCTCCTGTTGCTTGAGAATTTGTACCGGGGCTAACGTCAACAGTTATCTAAGTCAAAATGCTGAAATCATTGTGCTTGAGCCTATGTTATTGTACAATGTTGCCAATTCATGCAAGATAGTTAAAATAATACCTGGATGTTCCTCACCAAAAGAAATCGGACGGAGACTCAATAATCAAAAGTAAATGACTATTTCAGTAATATTCTATTAAAATTACACCTTAATAAATTGTTCCTTATCATTCGTTGCTTACGAACTGTGGGTGATGTTGAGAATTGGTCGCCATATTAGTTTGTTTGTTTATTTTTATTTCCAGAAGACATTATGGTTGCACGAATGTTTAGCGAACCGTACACGCAGATTCAATATTGGGTTCACTTATCCTTTACTTGTAAATGCAATGGCTACTGCAATCATGCCTACTTTCACGAACTCCAGCGATGGGTAGCGGAAAAAACCGAAATCAACCAATGTGGGCGGTTAGTTACACTTATAGAGGAAGTTGTGTCCTGGGAAAAGTCAAGCCTCCTTTTGACGATCGGCAATCGAGGACCTCAGAACGTCGAGTGCAATTTAATGTATCGACTGCATCAATGCAGAGCGGATGTACAGTTTATGGTTGTAAATGCATGGGAAACAAGCTACTTTACGCCAAAAGTAACTGAGTAGGAATCATGTTAGTAGTTAATCACAAGAAAGGAAATGCGGAACTGTAATGTAGCAATGTAACACTTTAAGGAAATTATAAATTAAACGGGAAAAGGCATGCGCATTTAACAGTATGTTTTGCATGCATTACGAGGTTTATATGTTAGATATTTCTTAATTTGAGGTGGGACGTGTCCATTGTATCAGGCTTTGCATAAATTTGATTAGGCATTTTCTATCTTCGGCTTGCATGACTCGTAATTTTGTAGACACCGCCGATTTTATTGCTTCCTTGCAATTTTAAATGTCTGAGACTCTGACACCTTTACCTTTAGAGAGAAAATTGCCTGAACGATGGCACGCATTACTATCCCTTACATTATTGTCAAAAGCAGTAAGAGAACCACATTTTTTTTCAAAAACTTCGACCCTGTTTTCTCCTCAATTTCTTGCTTCCAGTTTTTTAAATCATTAAAGGATGAGAAATTAATGTACTTCCGATTTTACTCAATTCAATGCTGATTCTTAATGCGTGAATAAAAAAAAATTCCATTGTTGCTTCATGACTGCTAAGCTGCACGTCATTGTTTGCTTTCTAGCTGATGCCTCACCGCGGTAATCTCGCTGATGGCATTTCAAGTTGTAAGCATAATTGAAATTGTTGCATATTTCACAGTGATTGGAGTATGATTGCTGTTTTTGGTAATTATTCCATATAGTTCATCTAGCACTTAGGTCCTTGTTGTATTCAAGTCATCACTAGTTGCTTATGGTTTCTGCCGCTAGATGACAGTGCGTACGTTTACTGCAGTTACAGGAGATTTGCCACCACTACAACGATTTACCCGCTAACTCAGTAATACACAATCTGCTATCAATTTATATTTACGAAAAGGAGGCGAGTTTAGGCCGTAGCTTGCCACAGCAAGCTACTGGGTCCACCGGTTTCTAGGCTTCACCTGAGGTTAGGTTAGAATAGTGTGTATGTAAATGAATTAATTAATTGCGAATTGAATTTTTTCTCAATTTTTCGCTAAACACCAGCCCAGCTGTTGCGTAAAAACATTTTTTAGGGGTTAAACGGAAAGATTTAGGTAAGGAAGTGGCGGGAAGAAGGGTATTGGGGTACCTCATGAGCACCCTCGGGTAGTCGCGGTTCTGCTGTTGCTGCCAGCCTGTAACTGGAAGCCGCACCGAAGTGTTTACTGGCAGCCCACGTGATCGAGGCCCTGAGGGCTGCCCAGTGACTCTAGGGAGGGGTAAATGGATAGAAGGGAGAGTGACAGGTATTATTTTTTTGTTTTTCTTTAATCATTAAATTCATTTCGTCGTTCATACGAACGGTTGGTTGTCTGGTGATGATGTTTGCCCTGTCTGATGCGCCAACATATTTCCCTGGCGCGTGCGTCTCGCTGTTCCCAGGTCCAATGGGCCACGTTTTCAGGGTCGAGACCCTGGAGACCAATTCAGTGAGAGTAGAGGTGGCAGCTGTAGTGCTTGTAGCAGTGATGGCCATGCTGGCAGCTGCGATCTGAGCGTTGTGGTGCTAGGGTGTGCGGTTGTCTAAATTGCCATGTCCTAGTGCTGGTGATAGATGTACGGTGTTGCGGTGGTGACGGGGTTTCAGCGGGCACGAGGCCTGGCCAGTGAAATGTCTGTGGCTACCACAGTTAGCACAGAACATGTGGCGACGGGCCAGATCTAGAAGAGTGCAGGCGGAGGTCAGACTCGGAGCCCCGCAGTAGTGACATCTAGGTGCACTGGTGCAGTCGGGTGCCTTGTGGCCCTAGCCACAACACGTCGATATGGCGCGGTGTGGTTCTGTATGCTGGGACCAATTGTGAGCCAGCATCCTACCAAATGGAGTCCGGTGCTGCAAGCGCGATCTCGCTCCTGGGGGTCCAGAAACGAGATTCGAACCAGGGATGTAGGTCCTTGCTGCGAAAGAATCTTCGTGGCTCGGTGAGCCGACGGCAAGTAGTTGCGTACATCATGGGCGAGTGGCTTCTAGCCACCGCTGGTGACGGACTAGCGGGAAAACATTGGCACCCGTGCGACTTGCAGTGTGCAGTGCTGTGAAGTGCAATAACCAGTTGAAGTGCTGATAGAAATATCATTTGTGATATACTTCCGGTATATTGTTTTATGCATGTATAGTGAATCCACGACATAACACCTGTCGTCCATTAATAGGTTTTCCCACAGTCTCAGTACACGGAAATTCTGGTTACCGCGTTACCGGACTGCGTAAAGTTCTACGGCTAACAGTGAAAAAGATTTAGGTGTGGAAACCACCTGCAGCTCCTCAGCAACGCCCTTACAGCCCCCGCCAGCTGCCGGAGAAGGTGCCACCAAGCCCGCAGCAGCGCCATACTCAACGCTCTGTACCAGCATACCCGCAGCAGCAGTATGCCCAAAGAGCTCAGCGGCAGCTCAAGCGAATTAGTCTGAAATTACACCTCCGCCGACCGTCGTCGACTTGCTGAAACGGCTATACAAAAGGAACTGCTGGATCTACATGGGGAACGTTTGTATTAAACACAAACATCCTTAAAAACTTCAAGGCAGGCGATTGGAAGGGCGTAGCCCAGTCCTTGGCCTCATGCATAGCGGAAATGAGACTTAAACGGAGAAAGCTGACAAACAGTCGCATCGGCTGGCCTCAACCCCGAACCAAAAAGCGGGTGCAATACGTCACCAGCAGCGACTGCAAAGGTTCTCCTACCTAAGCACCTAGTGCACGAAAGAAGCCCGGGAGACATGCTCCCAGAAGGCAGAGCTTCGAGCTTCCAACAAAAAACTGCTTCCAGGCATTGTCGTCTGACAGCGAAGACGAAGCAGAACCTGAAACCCCGCAAGATCAGTTATCCACAAAATCTCCAGCAAAATCAACTTTAAATCCACCCCCAAATCCAAACCACAGAGGAAGTTGACATTCTCACCCCAAAAAACAGGCCCCTCCACCCTCAATCACACCTGCTGCACCTCCAGCTCCCACCACTGTCCAAAGTACTACAATTCCCACTACCACTCCAGTCAGCCAAACTCAGCGCCAGCTCCCGCTAACGCTACACAAAAGAAGTCACCAAGAATTGTGTATGTGAATATATTGTGTTTAATGCCCGTTTTTTGCTACAGAGGCACCACAGGCGATGGACCTTGGTGATATATAAAATGAAATGATATATTGGGAAAGGATTTTTTTAAGGAAAGAAACGTTCCAGGCCTAAATTTAGGGTACCTTCCCGGCATTTGCCATTTATGAGAACTGAAAAAACCTGGAAAAACCTCAGTCAGGGAGGACGGTCCTGGTGGGATTCAAACCCAGACCTCCCGCTCACGAGTCCGCGATTTAACGACCTCGGCCACCCGTGGCAGTACCAAGAATTGTGATTTCCGACCAAAGACACATTAACAAAGTTATACAAATACTGCGAACCATTTGCTCTCCCAGGGATACAGAATACAGCACGATCGCCATGGCCTTAAGATCTTCCTAGGGACCGGCGCTATTTCACACCAACCTTGGAGGCTCTCCAGCGCGGAGGTGTACATCACTACAGTTTCACACCATGTGATGAGCTGCCACTGCGCTACGCCATTAAGAAGCTCCCGCCCTTCCTGGACCTGCAGAAGATAAAGGAAGACATCGTCAGTCATGGCTACAACGTGTCACACCTGAAACTACTTGAGAAACAAGGCAGGCCATTACCTGTATTTGTGGTCGCGATGGAGCGCACTGAGGCAAAGAAGAAATTTATACTTGAAAGGCAAATCTGTAATGTTATGGCTGAAATTGAACAATTCAAAAATGAAAACCATATAACCCAGTGTTTCAATTGTCAGCAGCTGGGGTACATCCACAAGCTCTGTGCGCTCTCATCCAGATGTGTGTTGTGGTGGCGCACACCACCTGCTAACATGCCCACGCAGAGGCATGGAAAATGTGACACCCCGCTGCACAAACTGCGGCGAGACCGATCCAACCAGCTATAGGGGGTGCGACATCTTCCAAAACGAAAAAGACAGGCGGCAGATAATTCAGCAATGCGAGAGCGGGTAGAACAAGCAAACCAACCACAAACCCAGCCCACGTAACAGAGGGTCGCAGCTTCAGTTAAGGGCCAACCTCCAAGAGGTCAAACAGTACCAGCCACGACGGCAAAGCCAGCCTCTGCCGACCTAGGTGACTTAAAGGAGTTACTTAACCTGGTTAAGTCCTTGAACCTTCACCAAAATGCTTACCAGCTTAAAAACGCTAACGCTAATTGCCATAAAAAATCATCATGGACAAGTTGGAAGCATTGGTGACGTTCATCGACAACGTTCTGAGCAACTGAAATGGCCAACACAAGCGGCCACCTACACAAGGAAATTGGTTCGCTGGTCTGGAAAGCCAACGGTGTTCTCAGACAGCGATACGAACTAGAAGGCTTCCTGAGTATAAATAAAATAGTATTGCATTTATGGGGGAGACACAATTATCTGCAAGGCGCACCTTTTCTATCGCCAACTTTGACTTGATTAGAACAGATAGGCCAAATGGACCGGGGGGGGGGAGCCATTGCTATACACGAAGATGTTGCATTTGCTCCGGTGCGCCTTCCACAGCTGGCCTGTCTCGAGGGCACTGCATTCGAAATATGCATAAACAACCATACTGGTTGCTATATACCGGCCTCCATGTAGATGGGGCCTTCTAGAGGATCTAAATAAAATTTTCGACCTGTACGTAAACGTTTTAATAGCTGGAGATCTCAATGCCAACCACCCCTTTTGGAACTCGCGCAAAATTAACTAGACAGTCACCCTTTTGTGCGACTTTATTATTGAAACAGACGACGTCGAGGTGCACGCCCCCCTCGACCCCACCTTCTACCAATACGCAGGCACATCTGACCCAGTAATTCTGGATATTGTACTCACTAAAAACGTGCAGCCTCATCATCATCATCTCCAGGTATTTTACAGCCTGGATTCAGACCATCTTCCGGTACTCTTTGGCATCATAGGCCGTTTGGATCGAACCACGGCCCCTAGCGTACCCGTCACTGCGAGTACAGACTGGAACAAATTCAAAATTCTGCTACATAGACTCCATGACCCCCGGGCACGTTTCGAAAACGCAACGGAAATTGACCAAAGCATTACAACTTTCACTGCCTCACTACGAATCGCCCACATAAACAGCACAACAAAAGACAAAATCCAGAACAGATGGGACAGGTTCCCTGATGTCAAGTGTCTCATTGCAAGGCTACGTAGGTGTATGTGCAGATGGCGTGAAATCCATCTTTAAGTCAAAATCTCAGGCAGCGGGCACGGGACGAAGAGGGCTCGTCTTCTCGGCAGCGGAAAAGGCCGAAACTTTTGCAGATGCCCTGGAGCAGCGCTCCCAACCCAACCCTAGTCCCGGTTCTACCCACGAAAACCTAGTTTACGCCTGGCTCCAAGAGCAAAGGACTACGGAGCAACAGCAATACATAAAATTCTTCGCGATTCAGGAAGTCTTCAAGTAAATGAAACTGCTTAAAAAAAGTCACAGGCCCAGATAGCGTGACCAATGAGGACCTAAAGCACCTACCACGCAAGGCGCTTGTTCAGCTGACAAAAATGTTCAATGCCTGCTTGCAATGCAATTATTTTCCCAAGGTGTGGCAGCAAGCTCGCATTGTGATGCTATCAAAAGCACAAAAAACTACAAAATTATACTCCCACTAGTTATCTATCAGCAGTTGGAAAATTGCTCGAAAAACTCGTTTTGTCTCGTTTACAAAAAACAGTTTCGAACCAAGAGGCAATGTCAAAATTTCAGTTTGAATTTAGGAAAAAGCATTCAACGGAATTGCAACCACTAAAATTCACCGATGAAGTTACCGAGCAATTTAACGAGGCCTCCACCTTGGCACTGTTCCTGGATGTCGAAGCGGCCTTCGACATATGCTGGCACTCAGGTATCCTTTATAAAATTTACGACCAACTACACAACCTTCGACTGTTTCTGCCGCTGCTACAGTTACCTGTAAGAGCGCCGCTTCTATGTACAGATTTCCCGCCACAAGTATACAACAAGAGAGATCAATGCAGGAGTGCCTTATCTATTTTCCATCTACACAAGAGACTTTCCTACAGACACAAGATGCAAGGTGGCTATGTAGCCGACGAGAAGGTACTATGCACAAATCACAAGAAATTTACTTATGCAATCAAAACCTTTCAACGCTACAGCAATCAATTTTTGGCCGGGCTAGAGAATTGGAAAGTCAAAATTAAACCTCAAAAATGCATCCCGGTCTATTTTCGCAAAAATAAAAAATCCCGGAGTTAGAAATCGCAGTTGATAGGCAAATGCTGTCGTTTCAACGCCGTACAAAACACCTGGGAGTCACAATTGACTCCAAAATGATATGGCGGGACCATATTCAAAACAGTGCCAACAGTGGAAGGCAGCGTCTGAAAAAGTGTCTCATTCAGGAGCAAAAAAGTTACGCTGCGAACGAAAGAAATTTTCTACAAAGCATTTATCCTAATTTACCTTACATATGCCAGCGTAGCGTCAAATTGACGTTAAAAAGAATACACACTCTACAGAATTTGAGTCTCAGGAAGCTCCTATGCGCCCCATTGTTGACCATAAACGCTACCATACAGCGGGAGACGAGGATAGAGTCGCTCGTGGCCTTTATTGACAACAAAGCTCGCAAACTCTGGGCAAAAATTCACGTCCACCCGAATGTGGTAGTTCGAAATTTTGGTGGTGGCCAACCTACAAATCGAAAGCACAAAAGAATAAAGATGTTTAATTTGCAAGCGACATAGGTCGCCCATCTGTATATAGTGCACATAACAATAGCTGTAGACTAGTTATAAGTAGGATAAGTTAGGTTAAGTCCTGCTATGTACATAGTATCCTAAAAAAAAGTATACATATATAAAATCACCTTACACTAGACCAAATATACAGAAGCATAATAGAGATAATGATAAATGGTTTCTCCTGGTTGGGCCCCTCCCAATCCCTATATGGATTTATCACACAGAATCCGCAAAAGCAAATATAAACCAAACTTGTAAAATGTAAACCCGTGTAAAATTGTATCTCAAGGCTGCCCACGTAGGTCAAGGTACTTATTAGTTAATAAAGAAAATCTGAATCTGAATTTTTACAGTGGATATAATTGCACTCATGACCGAAAGAAACCATGAGCGGCGCAAGTGGCAGCGCACTCGCAAGATACTCCATAGAGTAAGCGTGGAAACGCTCAATAGCGAAATTAAAACAAAAAATTCAGGACCAGCTACAGCAACAATGCAACCAAGTACTAAGTAGCCTTGATGTCGGAACAAATAATGTCTGGACAGTAACCAGAAGACTAGTTAAACAACCCATAAAAATACCAGCAAGCAGACTCTAGTACGCGGAAACCCCAGAGAACTAAGCGGAACAACTGACCGATATCCTGGAGGAGGCATGCAATGCTCCCACGGATGTGGCCTTTAATGTCTCCATTAAGAAGACTCCGGCAAAATGCTCAGCACCCCCACATGCAACAAAATACTAAGGTCACATGCGCAGGAACTACGTTACATTATAAAACTCCTCCAACAATGTAAAGCACCCGGCCCAGATCAAATACTTAAGAAGCTTACACAAGCAGTCCTAGAGCTACTGTCGTCAATAGCCAATTATTGTCTTTCCGAAGGTAACTTCTCTAAGAAATGAAACCCGCCGCAGTACTGACGTTCCTGAAGCCTCAAAATTACAGGCCCAATAGCCTACTAAACACCATGAGCTAAGTTAGAAAAAAGTAATTTTAAAAAGATTAACTGCACACATTAAGAGGAAGAATTGAATAATTGACGTGTAATCTGGATTTCGTGCGCAACACACTGCAGTTAGTACAAACGATAGAGCACATTACCCAAGGATACAACCACAAATAGTCTACACGAATAGTCTTCCTAGATGTCAAATGCTGAACTTGTGCACAAACTTAAAGAACAAAAATTCCAGGATACGATGGCAAAATTAGTATCCCACTACTTAAACTTCTCCGTTTCATTAGATCAAACCCTTTCCTCAAAACACGAAATTACCGCCGGGGTTCCCCAGGGATCCTGCTAGGAACCACCTTATTTAATATCTACATTAATGACGTCCCAAAGGTGCCTGAAACTACGCTGTCAATATACACAGAAGATACAGCAGTCTCTGCACAGTCGTGGAAACCAATTTTGGTTGCTACCCGAATCCAAGACTCCTTAAGTAACCCAGAACCGTGACTGCGTAAGTGGCGAAAAAAGATAAACACCACAAAGTCCCAATTAGTCCTGTTTACAACTAGAACCACGCACCGAATACCTCCGCTACACCTCTTAGAGGAAAATATCCATTTGACAAATAAAGTTAAATACCTAATAATCACGCTATACACAGGATTGACATTCGCTCATGACGTTAAAAGAGTTAAGCAACAAGAGAATATGCAGCTGAGTAACATCTACCCTATGCTGAACCATAAATCACCAATAAGCATAATATTGGTCCTCACTCTATATAAAGCTCTCACCAGACACGTAGTAGCATATGCAACACCTACATGGGAATAATGTGCGCCGACTCACGTGAAAACACTCCAAAAGCTGCAAAACAGGTACTCAGATTAATAACAAAGGTACCAAGGAGTGTGCCAGTTGATATACTTCATGACGAAATCAAAACACACTAGTGAACAATTCATCAAACAGATAGCATTTAACCCATACAAAAGATGGGAAAGCCAGTATAATTCCATTGATAAGTGCACTGGGGCAGTATGAGCAAATGAACACCAAACAGAAAAGTCCCCGGTCACTGTTTAATCGGAGAATACCCCTAAACAAATATGATGACCCCAACAGACGTTCAACAATTCATTTCCACTTTCGTACCAATGAATCTCAATACATAAACAATACCCTAAAGCCCCTGGGCGGGTGCTATTCCCCTGTCAAGGCGGCTGGGGTAATTAAGGACAACCCCAACACGCTAACGACCAAACAAGGCATTTGAATAGTAGATATACATATAAGAAAAATAAATAAAAAAAGACAATGTGTGTAAATGACGGTACCATTGACTGTACATATGTATGCCTGTGCTAGTAATTATATTTTCTAGGACCATTCCCTGCTTCGGGTAAAGCACACTCAAACTTATGGTATAGTTACCTAACCGCATAGACTCTTAAGTATAACATATGGACGTAGTCAGCGGTGGCTCGTGTCTTTCATAAGCTGGAGGGCTGCTAGAAAAATTATGAAATGGTTATACACCTTGAGTTATCACTTATACATAAACATCATGCGCCGGGATTTTCAGGAAGCAAAGTTCAGAATAACTTTTTCGTTGAATTTCGGGATGCTTGTCACCATTCTCCTTTCTATTGAAAGCATTCCAAGGGCAATCATTCTCTCGACTCACTGTGCTACCCAGATTTTTTTTTTTTGAGTAGTGTTTAACGCCCGTTTTCACTACTGAGGCACCACAGGCGGTGGACACTGATGATACATGAGATGAAATGATAAATTGGGAAAGGATATTTTTTTTTTAAGGAAGGAAGCGTTCCAGGCCTAAGTTTAGGTACCTCCCCGGCATTTGCCAGTTATGAAGACTGAGGAAAACCTGGAAAAACCCCCAGTCAGGGAGGACGGTCCTGGCGGGATTCGAACCGCGGACCTCCCGCTCACGAGTCCGTGCCTTAACGACCTCGGCCACCCGTGGCGGTGCTACCCAGATAGGTCTTGATTCTCTTCAAAGAAGAAAAACAGCGCCCTGGTTCGCTCGTAGTCATAGATACAGTCATAGCAATACGAAGGGGCTTTGAAACTTCCGAAAATGAAAACAGTAATTTATGAGATGTCATAAACTGCAGCAGTTGAGTAGGACCTCCAATATTTCTGAATTCTTCTCTCTCGTAGTTAGACTAATCGCTGCAGCGCCATCGCATGTCCGACCTATCAGTTTATCCTTTTCATTCTTTAAAATTACAGCGAGCTGTGATAAAATGCACTCCACTATGTTCGCTGCATTTTGGCCATAAGGTTCAAAGAAACCCCAGAATCTCTGAACAAGACACACTTGACTATCAGCATATCTTAGAACAAGGACAAGTTGGAAACTGTCTGATATGTTCGTTGTCTCGTCCGCCGTAACAGTCACACATTCAGTCTCAACAACTTCAGCTAAATATATTCTCTGCAGACCTCCAACGTGCACTATAACAGTTCATTTTTAATACTTGTGGACGTACCTTTAAAGGAAGAAGCGCTATCTAAATGAGATTTAAGCACTGAATCGAATTCACAAATTTATTTTATTAATGACAAGAAAATACCGGAGTTTGGCAAATTCTCAGATTCGTCGTGTCCTCTTAGTCCTAATTCATTTGAGGCACAAAAGTTTATGCAGTTTATTATTTTGGACAACGCTTCTCTGATTTGGGGAACTTCATTGTTGTGTCGCCAAACTTGAGTCTTGGTAAGCCTTACTTAAATTCAAAAGGACACCAATCGATCCTAGAAGAACAAGGTTAGGGACATTGTTTACGTGCTTTTTGGATTTCGCGTGTTTGAGGACTTTTTTTATAAAGTATTTTAAGTCGGAGGCACCTTTATCAGTCCTAGCTGTATTTGAAGCGTCACCGAAAGTCCCAAAGAGAAGACATGGAAAATAGAAAAACGCATTTTGAACTTCACAGCCACAAAGTCAACCAAACTTGTTATAAATATCACGATTAAGCGTACTAATATATTGTTTTTGTCTACTGGTAGCAAATTAAGAAATGTTTAACATAGGAGTACGACGCCCATGTGCTTTATATCGCACTTTCCATTAAGTGTTAAACTACTAAATTTCAATGATAAAGAACTTCACTCTGATCTTATTAGCCTCCATTATTGTATTTGCCATCCACACATAAACTACATTAAATTCAACTAATATTTAACTTGCCAACCAGCGCTCACTGACAATGTCACACAACGTGTTTCATTTTGTAGGTTGTAATAACTAAGAACCCGATGGAACTGCATAGTGATGGAGAGGGAGAAATGGAATCAAGTGCTTCAGTTGAAATGAATGTCATTGGGACTGCCAGGTGCAGAAAGGGATATAGGCAATACGGCAGACAATTAATTATTGAAGCAAGGAGAAATGGCATATGAAGCTAGATAATCTAGTTCATGTCAAATTAATACTTACAGATTGTTCTCCACAAACACGAACTACGTTCTAACAAGTACATTAAAGTAATAAGTTTCCTTCTAAACGGATCAGCCCTGCAGTCCACCTTCAGAAACCTCCTGCAGAATTATTCCATGCTCAATAATATGCTATTAAGCCTACCCACCATTGGGACAGTAATTATAATCCGAAATGCTAGTTTAATTACAAAGCAACTCCCCAACTAAGAGGGACAACACCATGAATTTAGATGTGTTTAACACCTGAGGTAAGAGAAGAAAGGTCAACCCTTCAATTCACGCCGGTTGACGGGCAGAAAAAGTAAGTACTTCACTAAATTATGCTTTCTTAGCACCCCTCACCCCTAAATTCCTCTCTGCATGAACATGATTCCCCATATTAATACCGACTTCCGACTTGATGTGGCAGGCTAAGGAGGTGAGTGCTCAGTCTGTGTGAGGTTGCTGCGTACCTACCCTGTGTTTGGGTTAAACCGCAGAGAAGGGATGGGTGGTATTGGTTGTTTGTGCTGTTTTGGGTGTGAGGCGGAAGGATTGTGCTTTATAAAAACTTATCCTTGTTGAAGCGGGCGGATCTGACATCCTTGGATGTCGCTTGATATGTGCATGTTGTTTACTTTCTTTGTAAACAGCATGGGCATACCGTTACTTGGTTTTCTGATTGTTACTATTATTGTTGTTATTTTGTTGGGGAGTTGGTATGTTTTTCCTGTTGCTAGGTTTTGCTCCCTTGTTATCCAAGGTGGCCACAGTTAGGCGTGACACCTTGAATTTTGGCTTAGGTCTATTGCGACAGGAATAGCTGCCGAGTGATCGAACAAGTATGATAAGGTAAATAGGTTTAACATTTTTTGGTCCGGCGTCTAATTTCCTCTTCAATATATGGGAGGGAGGAAGTCTTCCAACTGTCAGCTGCCTTACCCCAGATTTCACAGGCGTGTAGCATGACAGGGATGACCAGGACTTTGAAAAGGTGTACTTTCAGGTGGACTGGCCTCGCCTTAGAACTGAGCATAGGAAACAGTGGAGTTATTGCTCCCTCTGCCCTGTGAGCAGTCCCGGCTAAGTGCTCCCTGAAGATTAGACCCTTATCAAGTTGCACACCCAAGTAGGCTATGGAATTTCCCCACCTTATCGTTTGCTGTCTGTATGTTAGTGTGGGGGGGGGTTGCGGCTAAGCGGCGTTTTGTGAAAATTATGGCGTTGCTCTTTACCGGGTTGATTGACATTCGCCAACGCCTACACCACCTTTCGATTAGATGTAGTAGTCTTTGTATGGGAATGATGGCTCTGTTTAGGTTTCTATTTGTTTTGTATAGCAGGACGTCATCTGCGTATTGAGCGGTATTGACGTCTGGTGTGTGAGGAAAGTCTGACATGTAGATGTTAAAGAGAATTGGGGATAAAACAGAACCTTCGGGGACTCCGCCGCGTATCGGTCTTAGTGTTGATTTGTTTCCCCCACCGCTACTTTGAGAGTGCGGTGCTTAAGGTATGAGTGTATTAGATGTATGTAGGTTTTGGGTAGCTCCAGGTGAATGAGTTTGTATAGGAGCCCGGCATGCCAGGTCGTCGAGAAGGCCTTTTCTACATCCAAAGATACCGCTGGGGTGAAGGACCTCTCCTGGAAACCTAGGGCTGAGACCTCCACAACCCTCAGCAACTGTAGGGTAGTAGAATGCCCAGGACGGAAACCAAATTGGTGAGGGGGGATGGCTTGGAGGTTTCCCAGCAAGGTAAGCAAACGGGCAAGAAGTAATCTCTCAAACACTTTTGAGAGTGGAAAGGAGGCTGATTGATCGGTAGCTGGAAGGGTGGGTTAGGTCTTTGCCTGGTTTCAACATGCATATCACCCGTGCCTCCTTCCACTCTCGCGGAAAGTGGCTCAGGCTGATGCACATGTTGAAGACTTTTGCGACAAAGAGCACAGCCTTGAAAGAAAGGTTGCGGCGCATGAGGGTTATCCGTCAGGTCCGGCAGCCTTTTTGGGGTGAGACGCTGGATTGCCCCCTGGACTTCGTGAGGGTGAAAGATGGGAATCCTTAAATCATCTTCATCCGGTGACCGTCGAACAAATCGACGAATGTCGCGACGAACCTGACTTGGAAAGGTATCGTCCTGGGGATCGTCTCTAGGCCTGAATAGACGTTTCAGGCAGTCAGCGAGAGCATTAGCTTTGGCGTCAGGATCATATACGAGGCCCCAGGTACCATGGATGGGACGGGAGACTTTGTCTCGTTGGCCGCGAAGGTTTCTTGGCTATCCTCCACACGTCACCATCAATCAAGTTCTGTCTTGCCATAAAGTCCTCCCACGCGATATTAATACCTAGGTCCTCCTCCTAGATCTGAGTTTTATGCCAAGTTCTGTACCTAGCCCACCTCTGCCCTATCACTCCCTTGTTGTCGGGCGTCTTTATAGATTACCCATTAATCTCAGGGTGCTTCGGCGGTACCTGACATAACCTCACCTGCTTCCCATCCATCATGTAGCAGTAGTGGCAGTGCATGGTAGGGGAAGCAAACGTAGATCCACTTCGGATGGTTGCCACCGAGAGGGGCCCCTCCTATAAAAGAAGAAGCATTTCCTGTACATACTAGCTTAAAAAAAATACACTGCATATACTAGAAATAAATCAAACATAGCTTAATTAATGTACATATTGGCGCTAAGTATTAAAATTCACATGCTCAAACACGACATATATAATACAACTAAATATTCATACCCACAATGGACACAGGAATAGCATAAAAATGCACTGCGTACATGTCTGACCAATACTTATGAATTACTCAGCATTTTTATACATATCTAATCTACAGATGACGAACAACGTAAAACCAACGTCCTGATCCAAAAACAGCACCCTCTCCTACTGGCAGCTGCAGGTATCGGTTCAGCCCACCGACCCAGTCCACAGCCCCCAGCTGAAGGCCAAAAGCAGGTAAGTAAGAATGACTAATTATACATAAGTATGCACTAGAGCATTATATTTCACCACTATCCTCCTTGCACGAGCATTATTCCACCACTAATGCCCAGAGTCGGCTCTAGGCTTTGCCAAGGTCAGGACCTAGCCCACCTCAGTAAGAGCGTGAGTCTTTTAGTGTGCACCCACTAACCTCAGGTTGCTTCGGTGGTACCTGACACCACTTCACCTACTTCTCTACCCGCCTCATAGAGTAGATATAGCTAATGGTAGGGATGATGTAGATCCACTTTGGATGATCGTCACCAGGATGGGCGGAGGAGGGGCCCATTCATTAAATTAACGGGGGAGAAAAATTATGTCTGATTTCCCCGTTACGCCCTCTACTTTGACTTTTCAATATGTTGGTGATATATTAATATTAGCCCAGAGTAAGAATATACAATAGTCACTAATTCCTCTCCGCCGACACCTTACAATGGAGTAAGAAAAGGGCGCATGCACGTCAGTAGTTAATCCTCATCACTAAGCGCCGCAGACTTGTTAATCCGGGGGCTTTAAGTCTCCATGGTCAATTAATTCCTTGGAGAAATCGAGTTAAATATCTAGCTAGCAATTACGTTGGACCAGGGGCTAACTCATGTGCGAAATCAAGGGGTGATGGCCCCCACGTGGCCATAACGGAATTATCACCAATATTTCAGTTCCGCTTAAAATTAAGCTGCAAATTTACTAAGCAATCATTCTTATATGTGGGGTTACACAGCTCCAATTAACGTATTATATTTACAAAAGGCATAAAACAAAACCTTAAGGAGCATTTTCCATTTCGTCTGTTTTCTTACATGAAACTTCCGGCCTAGAGTTTATCATTGACACCATTAGGAAGGAGGCACAAATTGCTTACACACTTTATGCCCGTCACTCTAATAGACTCATACGTGCCTTAGGTGACTGCAACCCAAGGTGCGGTCGAAAATTATTTCTCACCCCCTAATAAAGGATGTGCTTGGTCCTGGATAACCAAAAAGAGTAAAAGAAACCGCCGATTTGTCGGGCTTGGTTCAAATTTTCGTACCAGTCGTTAATCTCCTGTTTTCTTTCCCCGCTGACGGACTCCGGCAGCACCATAATGGAATTTAGTTATATTTGGAATTGCAGGTTAAGTGGACTGCTTTGGGAGTGGTTGAACCTTGGAGGGAGGTTAGATGCTCTTTCGTAAAGAAACAAGTGTTGGCATAAAAAGTGCCTAGGGTAGCACTTGCACCCCCTCCGTTCCGCCAACCTTTCGACACACACTTGTCAGTGTTAGTAAACATCAAAGTAACCGGAGATAAAGTCTCATTGTGGCTAGGAACTCCCTCAAACCCGGCTCCTTTATATCGGCTCGTACAGTCGCAGAGGGAAGGCGGGGACTTAGGGAGGAGGTTACTAGCTAGTAAATACAAAGTGTTCCAGCAACATAAAGGTTATGCTGTTTTTGCCTTTCTGGCTGCAATATGTTATTCTTTATTATAAAGTTCAGCCATTTCAGGCATGTTTCAACTTCTTTTATCACTTTTTACCACGCGTTGCCTTGCTGCGCCTGAATTGCGGCGGAACTATTATCGCGTGTAAAAGCGGCATATGTACTAGATTAACTATTCTTCGGAATCATTACCCTGCAAGAGGCGGGAAAACATCCAACTTTTCCCAGTATATTTTAGAGACATGCTTTCTCAGATATTTATTGTACTCATATTTCCTCTTACATTCCAGGCAAATGAACTTGTTTGATGCAATAACACTAACTCGCACTACATACTTTCAATCCACGCCTCGGAGCAATACAGACAATAAACAGATCAGCGACCCGAAGCGACAGTATTCACACCTCCAACACGTATGTTCCCTTTTTCTCCGCTGTCGCTCGGAACTGGCGTCCCCCTAGGAAACCCATTCCCCTTTTCTCTCAATGCTCCGGCGCTAGGAGCAGCAGCAGCATTAGTGGACTCTTAGTAACGTCAAATATAGTTAGCGCCTTATCAATTTCGGCCTGGTGGCTTAGTTGGTTAGAGCGTCATATTACCAACAATGAGCTAGTATGCCTGCTTCTCTCTGGAGTAACATTTTTTTTAAGGTGCATAATTTCTCTCTTTTTCTTGCTATAATGAATTTTACGCTTTTTAAAATAAATAAATAAAGCGAGGGCGACGCATAGGTTGCAATTTTACTTTTATTTTATGTACGTTGCAAGTTTAGGTTGCGTTAACAAGTTTAAAAAAAATGCAAAAGTTATCTTAGGTTTAAAAAATTGCAAAAGTTATATTGTTAACGCACAGTTTGCAAATTTTGTTAGGTTAGTTTAAGTTAAGAAGAACAAGGAGGAGGGGAGGAAGCAAAAGTTGTACTATTAACGCACAATTTGCAAATTTTGGTGTTGTTAGGTTAGGTTAGCTTAAATTAAAAAAAAAATATTTCCACCATTTACTCTGTTAAAAGCGTATGCCTTTTCCCGTATCTATTATCGCCTCCTTAGTGTTAGTTTGGAATTGTTCCTGTTCCAAACAGTTCTTTTCTTTTTTGTGCATATGTTATAGTGTTTCTCCTAAAAAAAATATATATCTCTCTTTTAGCGTGGAGTGTGAGTATAAGTATTAATGAGGAAACAACTGTTGGACGCATCGCAACTTAAACTTGATGCGTTCCCGCTATCCCGCGCACTTGTTTGTGGAAGAAGGCGTGGCTGCAGCAGGCTTGTGCTATTAACAAAAAGGTGAAATACATATACTTTTAGAACCTAACATTTCTTGTTGCTAAACGAAAATAAAAGTACAACCAAATGTTTTCTTTCGGATTTAATAATATGGCTTTACACCGCGAACGCAATGCAACATACATGAAATAAAAGTAAAGATGTAACCGATGCATTGTCCTCTCTAAAAAAGGTAAAAATTGTTACAGTAAGAAAAGTGTAGAGAAATTATGCAGATTTAAATAAAAAAATACCCCCAGTGGGAAGCGAACCCACTATCTAGCCAGTGACTACATGACTGCTAATTATCCCCCTACATTAGTTGACATTTCTAAATTGAGCTCGGTTTTTTTCGTTGACCGCAGCCGATGTTTGTGAAAGTGGGCGTAACTACAGCAGCCGTTACAATCAAGAAGGTAACGGCAAGTATCACGGTTCCTTTTACGAGCGGCAGCAAAGGAGAGTGTACTTAGTCGAAGGTATTTGACTTCAACAGATTTACGCGGAAAACAACAAGATGAAAATACGGTGTGTTAGCTACGTGGCATTATAAGCAGGGCTGAAAGCACTAGTCCATATGGAATCGTGGAATTATGGAATCTCTTGCTGCTTGCAACGCCCGAGTGGCTGGCAGATAAAATATTAGGCTTGACGACCTAGGCTAGCCTCCTTTTCGTAAATATAAATTGATAGGAGCGGGTAAATCACTGTAATGAGGGCATTATTAGGCGGATGAAACATTGTAATGGTAGAAAATATGCTCTTATTCCAATTCGCAAATAATTCATACACACACACACACACACTAACCCTAACGCTAACCCCGGGTAAAAACTAGAGACCGGTGTCCCAGTGGTTTGCTGTGGCTCGCTACAGCCTGAGAGCTTACGCTTACCTCCTTTTTGTAAATATAAATTGATTGGGGCAGGTAAATCACTGTAATGAGAGCATTGTTAGACGGATGAAACATTGTAATGATAGAAAATATGCTCTTATTCCAATTCGCAACTAATTCATATATACACACACACTAACCCTAACGCTAACCCCGGGGTAAATCCTAGAAACCGGTGTCCTGCTGTGGATCGCTACAGCCTGACGGCTTACGCTCGCTTCCTTTTTGTGAGTATAAATTGGTAGGGGCGGGTAAATCAGTGTAATGCTGGGAAATCTTTTATTGCAGCAGAAAAAATATTGGCCAACATCCATTTAGAAGCCATTCTGTGCGTGATATAATGTTACCGAGTAAGTCATTGTAATTGTGGCAAATCTTCTTTATTAAGCAGGAAGAAGAAGAAGAAGAAGAAGAAGAAGAAGAAGAAGAAGAAGAAGAAGAAAAGAGGGGGACATCGGGATGGTAGGATTCGAAACCACCATCTTCAGAACTATAGCATAAAGCTCTAACCACCTGGGCTATCGTGCCATTGCTTGAGAAGCTTATTATCTAACTATAAATGTGCAAGTCACTCACTATCTTCGGCTCTCTCGCCTCTCCGCTGTCGCTCGGGAGATTCCAGACTGTATATTCCACGATTCCATATGCACTAGTGCTTTCAGCCCTGCTTGTACCGACAAACGTGTTAGCTCAGACGTGCTCAGATGATTGGAGCTTCGTGATATACATATATATATACACACACAACACAAAGTGAGCAGTGGATTCGCATCCTCTCGATCAATCCCTCCCCCCCCCCCCCTTCAACTGCTGCAATTAAAGATTTGCGATGATTTACCCGCTTGTGATTTGCTATGCACGCAATCCGCTACGATTTATTTTCTGCTGGATTTAACGAATATTTGCCACCATTACAAAAATTTACTTGCTTACACAGTATCACACAATCATCTATCAAATTATATTTACGAAATTTTGTTTTATGTAGGAGTTAAAGAATGTTTGCCACTATTACAATGATTTATCCGCTTTCAATTTATATTTACGAATAAGAGGCGAGCGTAGGCCGTTACGCCGTAGCAAGCCGCAGGAAACCACTGGGTCCACCGGTTTCTAGAATTGACCTGAGGTTAGCGTTAAAATTAGTGTGTGTACATAAATTAATTAGTGTGTATATAAATTAATTGTGAGTGGAAAGAATCATGGTATTTCAAAATGCAGGAAATTTTACAACAGGTAGGTTTAGCAAAAATATGGATCAATAGGGAATACCAAAACAGAGGATTTTGGAAAGAAATAAATTTAAGATTGGAAGATAGTGAACAACAAGAAATTATTAATAGTTTAGGTGAAAATAGTTCATTGAGACTTTATAGGGGAATAAAAATAGTATGGGATAGGAAAAAATATGTAGAACAATGTGATAAGGCAATAGAAGAGGGTTTGCTTGGGCTAGAACTGGAGTTATGAATTTAAAAGGATTAGGATATGATAAAGGAATAGGAAATTGTTTAATGTGTGGAGAAACTAATACAGATTTTCATTGTTTGTTATATTGTAATGCAACAAAGTTATGAAGAGAAAATATAATGGGAAAATTTAGTTGTGGAAATTTTAATTTGTAAGATTTTAACTGTAAAAGAAGAGAAAGATATAAAAATGATAGGGAACTATTTACATAAAGTTAGAGAAAAATGGATAAGAATCACGATGAGGATGGAAGGAAACGTAGAAAGAAGTGTAACCTTAGAGGTATAATAATTTATGGATTTACAGTGTATTTAGGGAAGGTGAGGGAGAAATGATAAGAATATCAGATAGTTAATGATTGATAAATATAATAGGGGACAGAATGGGAGTAAACTGGTATTAGAAACAGGGTTATTATACACTAATAACCTGGGCGTTAGTGTATATACAGTCCTAAGGAAATAAGTAACTCACAAGTATAGGGTAATAATTGAACGAAGTGTTTAGAATTAAAATATTGTAACATAGTCATGATGATAATTATTTATTTTATATTGCCAGTTAGTATTATGGAATTGACAAGGACACAGATCTTATTAAACTGTTTAAAATTATATGTGGACGTAAAGAGAAATAAATTCAAATACAAATTAATTGCAAATTGCAATAGATGAAAAATAGAAGAGTGATTACATTTGCAACTCCAAACTAACACTAAGGATGATTACATGGGCCGAATAACATTCGCATCTCTAGCACTAAGAAGTAATAACATTCCCATTTCCAAATTAACACTATGTTTGAAACTCCAAACTAACACTAAGGAGCAAGGTCCAATAACATTATCATTTCCAAAATAACACTTAGGAGGCAAAGTTTCATTTGGTTTTCTCTGCTGTGCTTGTGAAAGAAGTTGAGTTTCACCCGAGATTGAACCTTCATGGACAATCAAGTCAAGTGTTTGCCTTTGTAGGAGTAAAACTGATAGAGTCACATCAGAGCTGATGTTCTTTGTTCTACCAAATAATTATTCATTCTGTTACTTTAACAATATCAATAAACAGCAAATTAAAGAGAAAGGGGCCGTGTATGGCAATTTTAAATAATCCAATATATTTATGTGTTAAAATATTTTAAGATACCAATTACAACAAAATGCAATTTTCCTCATCCCCTACATTGTATTTTACAATGCAGACTACCAAAGGTACTAAATACCTAATTGTTCCCCTTGCACAGATACATTTGCAAATTTCATAAATGTGCTGTATAACGTGACACATGTCCTCAGAGTGATGAATGAAGCCTGGAGCACTAATTGTAATGTGAGGGAATACTTCAAAGTAAGTTCACCACAGCTTGTTATTAAATGATGTATGCATTTAGCTCCTTAAGATTCAACTTTTAAAAAACTCAAACTGATGGTTATAGCTGTCAGGAGTTCAAATCATTGCATAAACTGCAGGTGATACATTTTAGAGATCATTTGAATAATAGCATAATGCCTAATAGTATGAATCCTAGTTGGACATTTTCCCCTCACCCAAAAAGGCAACTTCCAAGGACTAATCTAAACTTATTAGCCCCTTTATCGATACATTTTATTGATCACCCCAAAATTCAGGAGGTAAAATAATCCATAGTTAAAAAAATACTTTATAACAACATTTAAATTTATACACTTAGTACGTGAGTTCCAACAGGTGTTTCTATTCTAGTCATAAAAACTCTCAGTAGCTTGATTATCCACTCTGCTGTTACTTCAGATTTCATTTGATAGTTATCAGATATACTGCTCATTTAAAAATATCAATTAAATGATTTTAAATGCTTTTGCAATACATGAGTCTTTCTGAAAGTTTTCAGAATGAAAGCAGTAACATTTGACCACAAATCTTTTTGAGGTATGCAATCATTTTGTGAATGATTCTTTGGTAATACAGCAACTGCAGTTTAAGGCGATTCAAATGGGGCCAGATCCCAAATGTAGGGGGATGGGACTACTGCAGAGTGTACAGTAGAATTCTACGCAGGCCTATCTTTAGACACTTCATTCTCATTGCATCCAAGAGTTGGGCAGACATTTTGTAGATTGCCATCCAGCACCAACTGTATTTTGTTCCTCAAGAATTATTAAAACATAGACACCAGCTTGCTTACAAGGAGCTGATTTTGCCCAAATTTATTGATCTCTTAATTTTCATTGGGAGAATATTCTCCTGGAAAGACCCATACCTAGGTTTGTTTTATTTTCTGGATCTGACTGATATATCCAACTTTCATCACTTATGATGTTTTTTTGGATGGTTGCTAATGGCCATTGGGGATGCTGATATTTATCATTTTTTCCCTTGCATCCCAATAATGAGCGCTTCCAAATTTCATTTGTTTGTTGCTATCAAGAAGGCTGCATTTCAGTAGATGTTCTTTGTTTATGATAGCATTCATGTCCTTGTACAATGGGCAGGGGCTATCCTTGACTAATTTCATTCTGAAGAGATGTTCTGACAGGTAATTATGCCCGCCCAACAATTAAGCAGAAGTGGGCAACTCCAATGATTGATGTTTGAAAGTCTTTTTTCCTTTAAGTTCTTGTTGGATATTTTGTTGTCCCTGTTCAGTTATTAATATTTTATGAGTTTCAATTTAAAGGGAAGTTCTAATTCAAAAGATGGTTTTAATTTTATGGTTGCTCTCTCGCTCGCTCGCTCTCTCTCTCTCTCTGTTTTGCTGAAATATCAGCAATCTCAGCTTTAGAGTCACTTAAGATGATACTTCTTTTATTTATGTTAGGTCTAGTAGATTTTCTAAAACTGCTCTAATGGCTATAATTTCACCATCAAAATTGTTAGCCTGATATTACAAAAGTGTACATTGACAGAATTCTTCACAGTATATTCCAAAGTTGGCTTCTTCAGTTTTAAGATATCCATTTGTTCATATGCTACACCATGTGTTAGTTGGATAATAGTTGTTTAGTGTACTAGGTGCTGCCAATCTTAATTATACTTCAGGTAGGTCATTCTTCTTGGAAGCCATTGTATCCAGATTTAGTTTCATGCTGATATCTATATATTATACAGGGTTAGTTGGTATGATGGTAGATTTAATGCTTAATTTTAAAATTTTGTCTAAATCTTCTTTCTGTATGAATTTTTGAGTCTGTTGTGCTTTTAATTGTTCCATGCTGTCAGGAATATGCAACTAATCATTCCTATGTTGATTATTTTATTTCTGTCCCATTTTTGCCATTTTAATATATAGAGCTGTTTTAATTGGCAGGTTTTAGTTATGCTCTACATTGCAGAAATTGGTGAGGTTTATGGGTCCTGTTACTATTTAGATTGTATTGTATCCAATTCAGTTTCAAGTTGATTGTAAACTTAAAAGAAGTCAGGAACAGTGAAGTTTGTTAAATATACATATAAGTCAGTATTAGGTGACACTAAACTTCACTAACTGATTAATTCATCAAAACATATTTCAAGAGTGTTCGCTCTCATCATTAGCTAGGGACCGACTAATGCTGACAGGTGATGAAGTCACCTCTGGTGGTTCCAATAAGTAATGGAACAAGTCCATTGGTGGGATGTCAAAGTTCATAACACTATGTTTATTTTTTAAAATATAATTCTTTTCCAATATTGCTAATTCTTTGGGATTGTTGGTAGCTTTCAACAATTTGACTTCTTTCGCAATGTCATGATCATAATTCCAAAAATTGTCTGCAACTGCTGATTTATCCACCTGTTTATATCTTATATTTTATGTGGATGACATACTGGAAAAAGTACCAAAAAAGCAAACAGAGGATGCCCAAAAATTACTTAATCTGCACAATCAAAGTATTAAGTTCACTATGGTATTGGAAGAAGATTGTTTGCACTTCCTGGACATAAAAATACACAGGAGAAACACTATAGTTTTATTGGGCATATCTAGGAAACCCACACATACAAATAATCATATAAAGAATAACAGTTTCAACTCTAAACCACACCAACATGCCATTATAAACAGCCTTGCTCATACATTGCTAAACATTATATCATCAAGAGTGCCCTCAACAATGGATTTAGCAGTTCATTAGCCGATAAGATCAGACATTTCAAAAGACAAAAAGATATTAAAAGCATCTCCACTCTCTCCATGATAAAGGACTTGGTTTTTAAAACATTCCCTTATCAGCAAACAGGACGTCCATAAATATTTTTAAAAAATGTGATAATATGTTAGCAGCACAAAATAATTTAGCATCGGAAATCTTCTGAACAGCACCATTAAAGATGTTATTCCACCCAGCAAAAAGGCAGGAGTGTATCAGATAGATTGTTTGAATTGTGACCAGACATATGTAGCAAAACAATAAGAAATATAGAGACAAGGACCAAGGATCAAAGAATACTTCAGGAGCGTAAGATATAAACAGGTGGATATATCAGCAGTTGCAGACCATTTTGGACTTAAGATCATGACACTGCAAAAGAAGTCAAACTGTTGAAAGCTACTAACAATCCCAAGGAATTGGCAACATGGGAGAAGATTTATGTTTTATGTTATGAACTTTGACATTCCACTAATGGACTTTCTGTTCCGTTACTTATTGGAACCATCAGAAGTTACTTCCTCATCTGCCAACATTAGTTGGTCCCCAGCTGATGATAAAAGCGAATACTCTTGAAGCATGTTCTGATGAATTAACCAGTTAGTGAAGTTAAGTATCACACATATACCAACTTATATGCATATTTAAGTTGGATGTTTATTATGGATATTATCTCACTTCCTTAACGTAAATTGGGCTTTATATATCTTTTGTACATGTCATTAAGGACATTTATGGATTCTCCCTATTTGATGTTTGCTAGTCTTCTTAATATGGTTTTTCTTCTAATTCACTTTCTTATTAACTTCACTTATGATGTTAAATATGCTTTTTGATCTTCCTCCATCAAAGTTTTCTAGCATTTTTAGATACTAGTTTATGTGCCCTGTTGTTTGCTCATCTGTTAGGTGCAAGATCCAATGACTCCAGAGGTTCCTAACACGAAGCTTTTCTTTCAAAATATTTTTTACCATTGCCAATCCAATACTCAGGGCTTCCTGAATTTGCATATATTACAATTATCTTCCCTCTACTTCCATCAAATTTTCATTTGTTGTTGCTGTTGAGGGCCACCCTGCATGGCCTTCAATTTTTAAGAAAATTCCTTCTTCTGTTAAATTTGCAAACAATCATAAATGGTGGCTTGTAAAGGCCAAAGATCAAGGCATTACTGTCTTCTAAAACTACTTTAAGTCATAAAAAAATGTGGATTGGAAATGCTCTCAATTGAGATTTATCTATAATATGTAAATTAACAACAACTATTTTCTGTACACTCAGACTTGTGCATGTTGCTATCTACAAATAGGTCATTTGATTACTCAATGTTGGCCATTCTCAAAACTTCCAAAGTGACTCTTGCATTATCAAAGATTTTATTTTATTTTGAATTTTCTCTGTTCAATCTAATTCTATTTGTCTCAAAGTTTTTAGCTGTAAGTACGAGGGTGATTTGACAAGTAAATTGGTTTGATATTAAAGAGTACAAGTTTAATTTTGCAACATACTTCATTTTTCAACATAATTCCCTCATAGACATCAAATGTGTAACAAATCAACAAGCCTTATACATGCTTTATCAAAGTCTGCAAAGCTCAAATGGGGACTTGGCAACAAAACGCTATATAAGGGGCAGGTTTTTTTTTTATTGGTTTATTTACGGATGCTCTTTAACATCTCAGGTCATCAGCATCCCATTCAACTCAGGGCATGAAACGACTGACAAATTTTGCTCAGAGGCCTCTCTTTCAGACTTAAGGTTCTTTTTCGTGGCGTAAATGTACGACATGGGACCCACAGCTTTACTTCCCTTCCAAAGGAAGCCATACTTAAGATTTTTATGCCTGAAAAAATCCATCAGTCCTGGCCGGGTTCGAACCTGTGATCTTGGGTTTAGGTGGCAAGCATGGTAACCACTACACCACCAGGACCGAAGGGTCAGTAGAACCACATATGGAGCACCAGTATTGGTAAAAGCAATAAAGAACAAACATTACAGAGAGTCCAAAGGCTGTGTAATATAAAAATATATAGAACATTGACATATGATGCATCATGTGCGATAACTGGAATACAACCAATAGATATAACAATAGTTGGCAAAGCAAATCTTTATAATGCAATGCATGGGCAACACATTATAATGAACCATTGGAACCTTCAAAATGGACTTCCCAGCAGAAAATATCAACATTAAAGAAGCAGAAGAAAATACAGAATATCCTATAAGAATATTCACAGATGGGAGCAAATTGGAAACAGGATGGGAATGGCAGCTGCTATAATCCAAGAAGAAATTGCAATTTGCCAACTTAAGTACCGATTGGATGGGAAATACTCAAACAATCAAGCTGAGCAATCCTGAGGGCTTTGTAGGAGCTAGAAGCAATAAAAACTGAGAAAAGAGTGGCAGTATACACCAATAGTAAAATTAACTCTGGTTTCATAAACAACAATAAGATAATAGTTAATATTTTAGCTCAAACAAAACCAGTGGACAATATAGTTCTGCTGGGTTAAAACACACATAGGCATAGCTGGTTATGAAATGGCAGGTAAGTTAGCAAAATAAGCTGCTAACGATGATATAGAAATAGTTTAAGCAAAACACCAAATTAACATTAGCCTCAGAAATCAAAGAAATAGGGATACAGAAATGGCAAGATAGATGGAACACAACAACTAAAGGTGTAGCATCGAGTCCTTCTTCCCATCTAAAAGGGAGACTAAAGCTAACAATATCTTCAATCCCTGAGTTCACAGCAAGCATCACAAGTCAGGGCAAAACACAAATTTTACCTTCATAGATTCCATGTCTTAGAAGACCAAACATGTACATGTGGCAGAGGACAACAAACTGTGAACCATTTGATTTATGAATGTGCTGACACAATCCAAAGAGGACATTGCTAATGAGAGACATCAGGAAGAATAAAGGAGATTGGCCAGTTACTTGTTAACAGCTCAAAAACAGATGCATAAAAGTTTACAAAATCTATAAATTCGTGATAAATTTAATCTTTAAATTTATGATAACACACCCATAGAGATTTTAAGTTAACTTAAAAAATATAATTACTGAATATAATAATTGTATAACATAAAAAATGAAAGCATGTAACACTATACAGGTAATGGGGTATGTTGTTAATAATAATAATAATAATAATAATAATAATAATAATAATAATAATAATAATAATAATAATAATAAGTCCCTTCTAAGTTCAACACATGTGCTCTGTTTCTCCAGGTTTGTGATTACCTTGGGGAAGTAAGTTTCTTTCAGGCCCTCAAAATACTTGTTTACCTTCTGTATAACCTATTCATTTGATTTAAATTTGTGCTCAGTCACATGTTTTAAGTTTTAGCATCAGTAGGTAGAGTGAGCAAGATTGGGTGAATATACTGGATGTGGAAGCATTTCAAATCATAATTGGGTCTATTTGTTCCGAATGTTGCAGCTTGAATGCACTAAATCATTATTATGGTGAAACAACGCCTTTTTTTTCCCCGAGTGTTTTTCCAAGAATGCTAACTTCAGTTTCTCCAAAAGTGATGCATTACATTCTACAGTAATAGTTTTTCCCTTTTCCATGTAGGCAATCAAGAGCATTCCTTGAGCATACCAAAAAAACTGAAGCCATTACTTTTTCAGCATATAAGCATTTCCAAACAATTGGTTGATATTTGCATGCAATTTTGCAGATGCTCACCCATCTTGCTCAAGCTTTTTTCATGTATAATTCATTATGCAAAATAAAATGAACCTGCTTAGTTGAAATGCCTGTGGCCTCTCTGTTAATATATATCCTTTCACTTGCTGTCAATCAAAATTATATCTTGGATTTTATCATTGATTTCTGATCTCACAGCTGATTTTTGATCTCCAGGTCTTTGTGCATCCTCAATGCCTGTTTTGCCACACTTGAACTTACTTACCCAAAATGGAATGGTTTTATATGTCATCCAACAGAGGCAAAATCCTCTCATGAGTTTCTATTCAGAAAAAAGAATTCAATCATACCATTAATTCCAATCTTATCCATTTTTCATTGCCACCCAAAATGCTTATGTTTAAACAACTGCCATACAATGACTTAACACAAAAATGACTTGTGACCATAAAATATTGATATATAGAAAGCAAACTTTATGACCATGTACATTTATTATTATGCAAACCAATCGCTTATCAATCTTAAAAACAGAAAATAAAAAAATAAAAACTCATACATCAAGGGAATAAAGTTTATAAGAATTTTCCAAAACTAAAAATGTTGAAATATAATAATATAATAAAATCTACCTAGTGAAATTTGTCACACTTCATCCATGTAGTTTGCAATGTTGTACAATATCTAATGTATACATTAAAAAGGTCCATTTTGCAACAAATATATGACATAAACATTTTAAAAAAATTGAGTTCAGATTGTAACATACACACCACTAAAATTCAATAAAATGACCAGGTTCGGGAGCCATTGCTCCTATCATCAGTTCCTGGTCGACTGACCAGGAGAGAGGAGTAGAGTCGACCAGGAACTGACGATAGGAGGGATGGCTCCCGAAACTAGTCATTTTATTGAATTTTAGTGGTGTGTATGTTACAGTCTCGACTCAATTTTTTTAAAATGTTAATATTTGACACCACTGTTAAAAAAGTTCACTATATTTTATATGACATAAAGTTTGCTAGATACTAAATGAAATACCATAACTCATCAATTTTCCTTTTTTCTTTCTCCTCTCCAGCCAATCATGGGAGAATATATCAACCTACTCCTTGTAGTAACCAACAGTCTCTTCTAGACTTATAAAATCATGACCAATTAGCTTTTCCTTCACTTTTAGAAATAAGGAAGTCGCAGGGAGCCAGATTTAAGTGGTGTGGTAAAACAAAAACTCTCTTAGCCAAAACTTTGATATTCTTTAAGTACTCTGAAGTGGTAGACTGTGCTGTACCAGTTGCCAGCAACCTTTTTTTTTCTTATTAAGTAAAATGGTCTCTTGTGGATACAATTGTCATTTGGCTGCTGATGACCCCTCTGATTTTGTGCCTTACTGATATACCTAACCTCCTCCACCTGCGATAATGACATGAACATACTGATAGCTTCCATATTGAAAATGGCATCATTTTACTCTGTTCTTGTGGAATTGTCAGGATCCAACAAAAGTGTAAAATTTCAGAGACATGCAGTGAATGATTGTTCAAAGATTCCTCAATTTTCCTGTAGGTTCCTTCTTTCTCATGACTTCTACTTGTCAGCTAGTTTTCCTGGACACTGTGAGTGTTCTTTCTTATCTAAAGTCTACTGTGACACTTGAAAGAAACACTCTGTAACATTTCCAGATATTTTCATTGGTTAAGGACACACTTAAAAGTATTAACATGTCAATTCCAACTTTAAACAGTGCACAACAATTAACATTTTGCAGTAGCTGCAAGAGTGGATTTTTACTTTTGTTAATCTAATCACCTCTTTCCAAATGACAACATAAAATTAAAAAGGATCTCTTATTGGAGGGATAATCAGATAAATAAACCAATCAAACTTTATGCATTTATTTACATGTATTAAAATTGAATACACCTGCTCTAAACTCTTCTGGAACATGACCAATATACAGTTTTCAAATTCTTCTGTCCTATGCTGTTTTGTCATTATTGTCGTGCTCACATAGAAACAATGCACATCATGTCACTACAGTAACATAAGTATCTCACAAGAAACAAGGGCATCTGCTTGTTTTAGAAGCTGTGCAATCACTTCCTTACTTTTAATATGGGTTAACAAAAACTCTACTGCCTTACATTTATGTGAATAAGTAACTTTACTCTATCAAAGAATACACAACAAAAAGCATGAAGTATCTGGTCTTATTTGATGCCCACAATCAGCAATGCCCCTACATTATCGGTAAACAAAGAATAATGTACTGGGTGCAGGCTGTCATTAATTAAATATAATTACATTTTTTAAAAAAGCATTCAATGTACAGCTAACATTGATATATCTCTGATGTACAATAATATTTAAAAAGAAAAAGATAAACATTTGCAGATAAAAAAAAGTGCTTTTGTCAACTTATATGCAAGTAGAAAAAAACAATTTCTGGAAGCACAGATGTTGACCTATTGGCATTTTTTTCAAACCAATGAAGTAAATTAAACATTTCAAAAGTGGGTAATGACACAGAAAATTTTACAGGTTTTTATTAATATTTAACAAAACACTTGCAATCTTTTGATTTGGTATGTGACATGAAGGCTGAGCAGCCATCTATTATCATAAAAAATAAATATTTACATCATCCAATGATTGTTAACTATGACACATTGATTAACAAGTAAATAGTTCATATATCTCTCTGTAGTGAAATTTTGTTTCAAACAATACTGATCAAAGAACAAAGTGAAAAACAGAACATATCACAGTATTCTGTCTATTATAAAATTAATAAAGGAGTGAATGCTTTTCAAAGCTCACCACCAAACATTTTCAGATGTTCTCACACAAATAACCATGTGTATTAACATAATATTGCAAAACTAGAAGGCTGATTTATAAATGGAAAGTTCACTATGCCTAATAGGATTCCTGTTAAAATACTGAACTGGACACCACAACTCTGACATCTTTACATGAATACTGCTGAATTTGCAATTTCATGTCACAAACATAATAAACATTTATTCTGCATGGTCAAATATTTTCTTACCAATCAATTGACAGGCACAGCATTCACAATACAGTAAAACTTCCATTAATTGAAATAAAATGAGTAAACCCAATTTTGGATATTAAACAGACATCTTTTCTTGCAAATAACATGTGTAAAATTACTACAATACATATTTTTCAGATGAAACCTGAATAAGCAGTTTCCTCAATAAACGGTCATTTTTCTGGAAATGATTAATTAGACAAGTATGTAATATACAGATGTAGTAAAATTAGAGATTGGAATGTCCATGTAGATAGAACAGATGATATATGATAATTAAAGGTAATGTTAATACAATAATGCCACAAGGCAAAATAAAAACAAGACAATCCAAAAAAACTATGCACAGAAGAGTGTCTTGTCATGTGCCAAGCCTGTATAAAAGCATGAAAACAACATTAATTTTAATTAAAACAATATCTTTTAAAAATTATTTTAAAAAATATATATGGAACTAACACAGTGAAGCCAAGTCATATGATTAAATTCGTGTAATATATGTCGTACTAAACACTCTTATTGCTTCACTTAATTAGGTGATATTTGGAACCAGTTTCGAAGACCTTCTTCATCTTCGGCCAAGGGTACAACTGATTGGAGAATCCACAGCTCTGTACAGTTGAAGCTCTGCCCTGGTGGTGTTTTAATGTACTTAAAGTGGTGTTTTCTACCTTTGGAATATCAAAGTTCATTAATTGACCTCTGTATTTATGAATGTAAATTTTTTCCCAAGTATCCAGTTCTATATGTCCCTGAGTCTCTTAATAAATCTACCTTCTTTACAATCTCATAGTTTTTTGTACAAAAATGATATGCCACAGCTGATCTATCTGTTTATATTTTATGTTCCTGAAATGCTCTTCCAAACGTGTGCCTATATTTCTGTTTGTTTTTCCAATAAAAATCTTTACACAATCTGCACATGTTATTCTGTTAATACCTGCTTTTTTCTCTTGTGGGGTCTTTACAGTCGTTTTACCTTTCAAGATGTTTCCTAAATTAAATCTGTTGATGGGTGCTAATTTTATATTGAAACCTTTAAAACTATTTTGAAATTTGTTCATTGCTTTTGGATAATATGAACATTTTTTAAAAATTTGTTAGTTTTTTTTTATATCTGCTGATAATGTAGCGGTATCTCTGGTAAGTGTTTTCCTTTTAAATCTTTCCATCTTTTTATGTACCAGATCTTTATTAAAGCCATTTAAAATTGCAATTTCTTCCATTTAATTGTATTCTTTTTTAAACTCTTCTTTACTAATCAGTAAATTAACCAAATGATGTCAAGTTGTTGAAAACTGCATGTTTGTGTGTTAAAGGGTTAAAACCATTTGCCTTGATATGATTATCTGTATGTGTATTTTTTCTATATATCCCAAAGCTCAAATTCTCATGGTTCTTCATAATTTTAATATCCAAAAATAGTAACATGTTATCATTTTCTATTTCACATGTAAAAGAAATGCTTCTGTCTTGTATATTCAGCAGCTTTAAGGCATCATCAATCAGATTTTCGTTTACTATAGAAAAAATGTCATCTACATATCTGTACCAAATCTTAAAAAATTGTGGAAAGGCAGAAGTAATGTGCATCTCAAATGTGGTCATGTAGAGGTTTGCCAAAAAAAGGTGATAAAGAGCTGCCCATAGTAAGTCCTGTTTGTTGTTTATAAACTTTTTCTCTAAATGTATAAAATGATTGATTTATGCAAATTTTTGTAAGGTTAATATATTCCTTTTTATGTATCTCATTAATTACAATCTCATTTAACCAATCTTCTAAGTAAAGTAAAAGTTTTTCTTTTGGTATACTTGGAAACAATCATCAAAAGAAATTAATGTATTAGACGGTAATAACAACTTAATATTCTTAATCTTCTCTATTAGTTGCAATGAGTTCTTTATGCTTTTATTTGGAAAACTTCGTAACATATGAAATTTATCAGCCAACCAAGATATGATGGTGTATTGATATTATTGATAATAGTTTGCATACTTTTCCAGGTTTGTGAATTTTTGGTAAACGATATATCTTTGCTATAACTAGATTTTTCTGTTTTAATTTGCATTTAGTCGTGTTGAGAATAACTGTGCATGTTTGTATGGCATCATTCACTGTTTTACTACATTCTTTCAACGGATGTGATTTGATTTGAACAAATTCGTTTTTATCGAGCAACTCTTGCATTCTAGAAACATATTTATTTATGTTCCTCAATTCTGGATGATGGCTGACTTGTGCTATTTTCCATGAATTGTACTTTAATGCTGATTTTGGAATTTAGGTATAATCCATGGCTCAGATGGTCATTTGAGTTGCAAAAATATGAAACCTAGTTCACTAGGAACAGGGAGGAGGAGGAGGAGGAGAACAAGAAGAACAAGGAGGAGGAGAACAAGAAGAACAAGGAGGAGGAGGAGGAGGAGGAGAAGAAGAAGAAGGAGGAGGAGGAGGAGGAGGAGAAGAAGAAGAAGAAGAAGAAGAAGGAAGAGGAAGAAGAAGGAGGAGGAGAAGAAGAAGAAGATGAAGAAGAAGAAGAAGAAGGAGAAGGAGAAGGAGAAGGAGAAGAAGAAGAAGGAGGAGGAGGAGGAGGAGGAGGAGGAGAAGGAGAAGAAGAAGAAGAAGAAGAAGAAGAAGAAGAAGAAGAAGAAGAAGAAGAAGAAGAAGAAGAAGAAGAAGAAGAAGAAGAAGATCCTTGAATGTTTTATTTTTCACACTTTCTACCAAAGTTTTAATCACTAACATAGCAGCAATGATTAACTTTCCTCACATTCTTAAATTTATAAATTATGATGATCAACTGTACTTTTACAATGGATTCCAGTGTTAAAGTAAAATTTAAAGAACCAAACTGGTTGTGCCTATTAAGCCATATTTAACAAGAGGTTTTACTGCTGTTAAACTTTATCAAGTAAAACATAAGCAGATTTCCTTAATTTTGCAGATTGTCACAAATGACAAAAGACATGCAATTAGTATGTTATAAATATATATTTATTTTTTGTTTACTATAGCTTTACAAGCATGTGGAAAACTTAACATTGCACAAAACATTATCTGAGATCATTTTTCATGAGTATCCTACGTTTAAAAACCTTTAGTCCAGATCTTAATGAATACTGAAAAATTAGCAACAAAACTTCATAGCAACAGTCAATATTCTACCTCTAAGTTTTGCAACATGAGATCAATACACACACAGCCATTATTGGTTTCTTATTTACAAATTCTACTGTTCACTTTTTTATGTCTTAAGAAAAATGCAGGAAGAACAGTATACAAAAATACTACATTCAATCAAGTTTGAAAAGTGTTCTTATGCACTAATAATTTAAAACATTCACGAGTGCTAAAATCCAATTGGTAAAAAAACTCACAGAAACTAAAATTCAACAGGAACTCTAAACATTATAAAAAAAAAACAATGTTTATATTTTGAATGATTGCTTTGCAATATATTACAAATAATACGGCAAACACAAAGATAATATCGAAACATGAGCCATTTAATGGAAAAATATTCTAGGATGTGAGGAAAATTACAAAGTAGAACTATTTTCAGTTTCTGTGTTCTTATCTTAATACTGAAAACCAACAAACATTTTAATTCTTTACAACATTTCACCCTCTTAAGGCAGACTACAAACACAAAAACAAGGAAACTGACTTGTCATTTCCTGAAATTTGATTTTATAGTAATGCTGATTTTTATAAATTCTAATAACTTTGAGTCACTTCAAGAAATAACTGTCAGTTATATGGAAGAGAATAATATAAGTAAATAATACTAAGACATGTTTATAAGAAATATCTTTGTCCTGGAAGTTAACACAGCATACTGAAACAAATTAAATTACTGAAATTTCCTGAAAGACTTAATAAATCACTGATTAAGAATAGAAAGTAAAATCACACAATACAAATGTGCTAAAATACAGCACACAGAGAGTAACAACAAACTGAGGATTTTTAATCTAAGTTAAACTCATGGCATGTTTACTCACATGATAGCTAGAGCCCAGATTTAGATGTAATAACAAGGTATGAAATACATAATATCATAAGAATAAGTAATGTTGAAAACAGTAAGTTACGTTTGTACTGAAGCATTTAAATAGAATACCTACATTATATTAAGTGAAATTATTTATCTCACGTTAGTTTGATACTAGGCACTCTATGGATCACTGTTTGTTGCTGGTTTGAATGCTGGAAACACAACCTATAGATGTTGGAGTATGTTGCTTGGACTATAGCCCAGTAATAAGATCAGTATTTTGTTCCACCTTTTCATGATTGGTATGTGTGAATACTTTTAAAATGATTGGAAACAACTTGGAGAGTTCTAATCAGTTTTCCACGTAGCATTCAGTCACATTCACAGTCATCCAAATGAAGATGCACCTCCTGTAGTTTCTCTTGGCAACTTATGCACATATAATTATTTTTAATGTATGCACCCTCTTTGCTAATATAAAATCATAATGTTGGCTGCACATTTTGTTTTACTTACAGCAAAATTTTAAAACAAAAATCAGTTTTAATATATCATGATTGGTTATTTATAAAATACTGCATGATGTTCAGTAAGAGACCAGCTGTTGCATACTGTGACAACTAGCATTATCCACAACTAATCACTTGAGTAGCACTTCTGCCATTTTTCATTTGGAGTCTGAGGTATTCTATTCCATGTTCTAAATTGTCTATTTCTTTAAGTGCATTGCTGAGATTCCAGATGGTATGTATAATCTTCCCTAATGTCTTATTCACAATTAATAGAAATTAATATCCATTAGTTTTGACATCATCCCTGTCTTTTGTTACCAAACTTTTTGATGCACCAGTAGCCAAATCAGCAACATTAATTGACATTCCATATAATTTTATACCTATTAATTTGTGTAACAACACAATTTCACAAGCACAACCATGTAGAAGACGGACCTCTGTAAGACTTCCACAGTTTACATTTTTTTACATGTTAGGTTGTGGTCATTGAAAAAATTTAAATAATTCACAAGTGCATTAAATGAGTTACTGAATTTTAATAACAATTTCTGCTTCACACGGTTCCAAAACTATAAGACCACACTTTACACCATATTCAAAACATGTATGAAACTCTTGTAATGGATAGTTCTTACTATATCAGTACCACAGAGATTTAAATGGTCTACTAAATGGGTAGGGTCATAACATAAGGGTTTTATTTCCTTAGAAACTGCATCTTGTTCTGCAGGTCAGCTTGCAAGGGCTGACAATACCCTAAACAGGAGCAGCCCAAGAGGACAAAAGGTCAACTGTCCCAGTACCCTCTGCTTCAATAGTACTCTCAGAATATTTATTTTATGAATTATTAATACTAAATAAATAAATAAATAAATAAATAAATAAATAAAGCAAAGGACAATATTAAAAGGGAAATAAAAGATTTATACATTTGCCTCTGAGAGACAACATGCAGCATCTCTGAGCTTCCAGTGGCAATGAACTGATGACATAGAGGGCTGATCAAGGCACCGGAAATGTTTTTCAAGAGCATATTTCTGTGTATCTAGTACCATTATACCAGGATACAGAAGGCATTTGCGTGGACTTTAAAAGGGTGAGATTAAATATGTAAAAGTAACTTCTAGGAAAAAATCTTATTGTATTTGAGCCACACTGTACAATTATCCTAAAGTATACAGTTCAAACAGTAAAACATTTAAATGTGGGAAGCATAAAACAGAAAATTTAACAAACGAATACTGTTAGAAGTTACAATATCAACATTAATTATTTTATGTTAATGCAGAAATAATGTAAATTAATAAAATGCATTATGTTGATTTTTATGTTATATATACCTTTTATTTTAAAATATGATGACCTGATAATTGAACAAGAAGAGAAACAAAGAAAAAAGTACAATCCATATGCATACAAACAACTTATTTACTGATATGCATCATGGATGATCTGAACAAAGCTTGGTGAATAAAAATCCTCAGTTCACTTAAATACTTAATACATGGAGGAACATAATACATAAATATTGTCTTCACATTTGGAGTTAATACCATCAACTCTGAAACTCTGTTCTTAAGACAATGCTTTACTCCTGGATCCCTCCTTATTAACATTTAGTTCATAACCTTAATTTTGGCAGTGTGGCACATCAATGTGAATTTCAACTGTCAACTTTAGTAAGGCATTATTGTTTGTTACAGAACTACTGGTGATTCTATGCTGTTCCATACACTTTCACATCTACTGTCAAACTCTCAATTCTTCAGTTTTAAAATCTTAACCACTCCACCATTATCTTTGAAAAAAGTACATATCATTTACAAGGACAACTTTCTTAAATTTTGATTGCTGCACTTGTATATTTTAATAAAGGATTAGATGGTGCTATACCCCTGCATTAGCAGCTGTAAGATAGTACAATGGTAAATATCAGAAGATATTTCTTTGATGGCTGAGTTTTAAATTTTGCATGTGCTGAAAATGTAGGCCTAGAAGTAGCAGTTCATGAATTTCTTTCTAGCCAATGCACTGGAGGATTATAGAGAGTGGTCCACTAATCTTGTAAATGAACCAATATAACTGATGCTGATTTTTTCCCCATTTTTTTGGAGGAACAAGCCTTTATGATAGTTTTATGAGCAAAACTTCACAGACTCCATCATGAAGTTCCAGGGTGGGAGAGAGTAACTTCAGATTTTAAATATAGTAAGATGCAATTCTGTCATCAACAAAATAAGCAACTTTTGTTAAACATTTTTTAAAAAAATAAGTTTTGAGAAGTCATAGGGTTTTGGAAAAGCACCACAGAGTTTATTAAAACTATGTCAAAGTTTAATGAAACTGTCAATCAACAAAAAATTGTTGAAAAGAAAAAAAATAACATCCAGCAGTTATCAGTTTCAAAGTAAGCTAATATTTTGAACATTTAGAAGTTAGAGTTGCTAAACAAAAAAGAATTTGCATGTCAAATTTGACCCATTGAAAGAATGTGCAAAAACAGCAAATGAAGCTGTACAGATTTGCACTATGATATCAGACACAGAAAAACGTAGTTTAAAACAAAACAATCCTAATATAGCCAGAATATATGGGTTACCTAAAATCCATAAACCCGGGATGGGCATGAATTAATTAATAATATAAATACCCCTATATATTTTCTAGCAAAATGGCTTAAAGACAGATTTACAGCTCTACCAAGGTTTCAAAGTAGAAGCACAAAAAACTCATTCCAGTTAATAGAAAAAATAAATGATTTTAAAGTTCTACTCTCTGACATTTTACTGTCTTTTGACATAGTATCTTTGTTCTCGAGTATTCTAAATGACAAGCTTTTATCATTTTTAAACGATTGGTTAAAGCAGATAGGAATTAATGAAACTCACAGGAAAGAATACGTCCACCTTACTAACATTTGTATTAACCAGTCCTATTTTAATTTTGCAGGAGAATTCTATATAAAGAAAACAGGACTGACAATTGGAAATCATTTGTCCCCCTTTTGGCAGATTTATTCACGAGTACATTTGAAACTCACATAATTTCCGCCTTCCCACATTATTTTAAATGCTGGTACAGATATGTTGACAACATTTTTAGTATAGCGAAAAAAAAATTAGTTGAAGATGCTTTGAAACTTTTAAATATACAAGACAAAAATATATCCTTCACATTTGAAACAGAAACAAAGGGAATGTTGCAGTTTTTAGATATAAAAATTAATAAGAATCATGGAAATGTAGAATATGGAATTTATAGTAAGGATACTCACACAGATAATATATAAAATCAAACGGCTTCAACCCCACACAATTTTTAACAGCTTAACATATAGACTGGTGAATTTACCAATCAGTAAAAAGGAGTACAAAAAAGAATTTGAGAAGATTCAGGAGATTGCTTTTATAAATGGTTTTAACAAAATTTTTCTAAACAAAAAACTTAATAGATTCCTAAAGTAGAAATTGATGAAGAATGCCACCACACTATTAACTGAAAAAGAGAGATGGACTTTTAAAAAATTCACCTACCATCCAGTAGCTATGAATAAATTCCAATTTTATTTTAAAGATTTTAACATTAAATTGGCACTGGTTAACAGTAAACTCTAAAAAAAATGCTTTAGTGGACAAAACCTTTAATAACATTCCACGGGAGAAAAAGTCAGGCTTTTACAAAATAACATGTAAAGAATGTGTTAAGATATATGTTGGAAAAACTAAAAGAAACATAGGAACACGGTTAAAGGAACATCTCAGGAATGTTAAGTACAGATAGACAGGTCAGCGGTGGCACACCATTTCTGGATAATCACAATATAAAAAAAGAAATAAAGTTACTTAAAGAAGCACACGGAAGTATAGAATTGGACAAATGGGAGATTTACATTCATAAACTTAGGGATCATCTTATGAATTGCGGCATTACAGGAAAATGTAATACAAATTTCCAGTTTATAAAAACAACACCACCAGGATGGAGCCACAGGTCCTCATAGATGTTAGTTTCTTCTACCAGTCGTGAAGTTGGTTAAAGATGGAGAGCATGTCTGTTCGAAACCAGTCCCACCATATTTAAAAGTAAGTGAAGCATAAGAGTGTGTTAGATGATAGATTAGTTAGAATTTATATTTAACAAGCTTCACGTGTGAGTTCCAGCAGAATTTTTTGAAAGTTCTTAAATGAATTTAGAAGTTTGATTGTTTTCCTCTTGTAGACTAAGAATCAAGACACAGTTTAAGTTAAAGTAAACTTGCTTTAAATAATGGGTGAATGAAGGAGGAGTTATCAGCTTGTATTAGTAAATGTCATATGTCTGATAAACAGGATGCACGTGAAAATGAAGTCAAAAATGAAAGATGAGAAAGTTATTAGGCTATCTCTGTAGTCTAGTGGTAGCATATGTGATTACCATTCCAGAGGTCCTGGGTTTGAATCCTGGTCAGGCCAATCTGTCTGGGTAAGTTTCTTTTGGAGTTTTTCCTTGCCCTAAGAAGGTAAATGCCAGATAGCTTTAAGGTGGCAAGGATTTCCAGCTCATTTGCACCATCATTAATTCATACAGAGTTACACCTATAGTATTTAATCCACAATCTACAGACATTGTGAGAAGACAAATGCAGATAAAGCAACAATAAATAAAATGTTTAGAAAAAATATGAATTTATCACAGATAAGTCAATTTGAATTAGCACAAATAATATGCTTATCACATGTACTGGACATTATCAGCTCCATGTAATATTTTGTGAATGGCTACATTGTGCAATTGCAAGGAATGATTCACCGTTTATCAACATATTCTTGATAAAACAACTTTTTCAAAAACAATATGTATTATTGGGCATCTGAACACCCAAAATGAATAACTGTCAGCGCTTAATGTGAAAGATAATATGAAGGAATGAACACATGAAGATTGTGGCATCTTTATTCCTTGTATATTGGCAAATGTTGAAGTCTACAAAAAGAATTATGTTAATGAAGGTTATTTTAATAAATAAAATAATGAAAAATAAAAGCTTGATTAATTTTTAACAATATCTAGTATTTCATTGAAGAACTTTTGAAAAATAAGAAATTTTTAAAAAATTTCTGTTGGAACTCACACGGTGAAGCTTGTTAAATGTAAATTATAATTAATCTTATTAATTGATATCATTGTATAATTGGCTTCACTGTGCAAGTTCCAATTTACATTTAAGTATAGTTAATCTGTCACCTAACACACTCTTATGCTTCACTTACTTTTAAATATGGTGGGACCGGTTTCAAAGAGACATCCTCTGAATCTTCAACCAACTTGACACTCATCCAACCAACTAAACCAACTTGACTAACTTGACAAGTAGTCAAGTTGGATGAAGATGGAGATGATGTCTCTTTGAAACTGGTTCCACCGTATTTAAAAGTAAGTGAAGCATAAGAGTGTGTTAGACGACAGATTAATTACAATTTACAAATATCTAGTATGTCTCATTTTAAATATCTTATAACTTTTTAAAATTTCATTTTAGCAAAAATGTTTTAAATAAAAGTGGCTTAATTTGCTTAGGACAATCAGAATATCTAAAAAAAAATTATACCGTTGTTCCATTTAAAATTTTGAAGTTATCCCCTTTCTCTTGAAGCCTGCTGGTGTTAACCATGAAGCTATCATAATGCACCATTTAAAAAAGTTCTTTTAAAAAACTTGGAATTTATTTATATTTATTCATTTAAGAGATATTACTTTGTAACTCTTTAATTTGAGCTATCCTGTACATTCTGCTTAAAGACTGATGAACAAAATATACTTCTTAATATTGTAGCACCCATTTTTACTACTAACACATCATACTGTTGACACTTGAAATGATAAAATGGGAAAAATTTCAGGCTTAAGTTTAGGGTACCTCTTCAGCAATTGCTAAGAGTTAAATGCAGTTATCTGTGCAGGCCTGGGAGAGTTAAATAGGGGGCAAGGAAAGTTACGTGCAAGCTCAACCAATAAGCATAATTTGAAGTGGAGAGTCTTGTATGTTTCTGTCAGTTGGTGGGTGATTTCCATGGTTTTGTTTCAGTTTATGTTTTTGTTTCTGATTTAAATTATTACAGAGAAGTAAAACATGGAACAAGATGCACATAAATGCATAGTTTTGAATAAACAAGCATGTGAAATAATATAGTGTATCTTTTTTTAAGAAGGATGGAGCCAACACAAAGCACATGGCCAGCAGCTCAACTAATGGTGTTGCCAAGTGAAAAGAATGCACGACTAAAGCCTGTGGTATTGGTATGAGAACTGTGCAGAAAATTGCTAAAGAAGTGAGATCATTCCTGATTGATAGCGGCTCTGTTCTTTTTAGATCACCAGGGGAAAATAGTGTGCACAAAAAAGAGGTAACTGATCCAGATGACTTTTTATGTAACTTGATTTATGACAGGTATAAGAATGGGAAGTTTCATACTGTGCATATCTAGAAGTTAAAATGAATTCAATTGGATTTAAAGGGGGCAAGCATTCCATGCAACATATTTTGAAGGACATGAGCTTTAAGTATAGGTGGTATAAGATGGGGGAAAGTTTCTTTTAGAAAGGAGTGACATAGTACCGCCAAGGTTGTGTTTTTGAGAGTCTTGCATGATGAGTTTTGTTCCAGAATGTAAGTTAATTTTTAGAAAAAAATAAACTGCTAAAGAGTATTTTTCTTAAATGACACAATTTCTATTAAGAAAATGGTTTAAGAACAATTTTGCCCTATTTTACCCCTACTTTTGCCATTGTTATGGACAGTGCTAGCCTCCATTCCTTTCAATGGAATGAATTGTATCAAGCACCTGCACAAACACCAGAAGGGCAGACATTATTATTTGGGACGTCCAGCAAGAACATTCTGCAAAAGTAACACATGGGTGGAATTGTTGCAGCTGGTAAAAATGAAGAAGTCAGGTGCAAAACGTATGAAATTGATACTATCACCAAGACAATGGTCATCAAGTAGTGAGACTTCCACCTTATCACTGCCATTGCAATCCCATTGAGCTCATTTAATCAATAAATTACTGACAACAATAAAACTTACAAAATTGCTTACATAGAAAACTTACTCATCATGCATTTGAAAGGGAACTATTTCAGTGTGGGAAAACAGTGTAAGACATGCAGAAAGACTGCAAGATGAGGATTTATAGCAAGAGTTGAAAAGAGACAGCTTGATTGACCCAGTAATCATCAACCCTAATGAATCAGAGTCCAAAGATGATGAAAGTGATAGTAATAGTGAGTAAACAATTTGTATTTTGAATCCATGCAATACTAATATTATATTTTTTTCATAGCTAATTACCTTAGTTTATTTTATTGTACACTTTCCTTTCTTTCTCGTTCAAATAGCATGCTTCCAGAACATGGAAGTTTGGCACCTCCGCGAAACATATTGCTATCTCTTTCTGTGCGGGACCCAGGTAAAGTCATGCACAGATAACTGCTCAAGACTCTAGTGATGACTGAGGAAAACCTGAAATATATTTCAGTCAGAGAGGGCAGGACTTGCAGGGTTTGAACTACAGACATCTGTTCATAAGTCCATACCTCAGTCATTGGTGTCAGTTAAAATTATAATAGCTGCATCAGATTTTCATTGTTCTGATTAATTGATATGGTGGTGGTGGCGGCGGCGGCTTGTTCTGAAGAATTAATCAGTTAGTGAAGTTTTAGTGTCACCTAATACTGACTCAGTTGTATATGTAACAACTTCACTGTTCCTAACTTCTTTTAAGATTATAACGACTATTGAGGTGAACAAAAGCCAGATTTCTTATTGTATAGCACAGCAACTGTATCACATGCATTGTTGTCTGGTCAGCAGAACAATCACTTTCTTGATAGGCTACTGACATGTAATGAGATGATTTTCTACAATAATAATCATCATCACCATTTTAACCCATGAATCTATTCCTAAAACAGCCAAAACCAATAGTGCCCCAACAGAGGGTTTGTTTGGCGGACTCTGCACAATATGCACTATGTTATTTTAGATGCTATTTTGTACTGAATAGTATGCAAATATAATTGAATGGTTGTCAAATTAAATTTGAATATAAATTGGTATAATAATATATTAGTAAAGAGAATATTTTAATAAACTGGGCTCTAGTCTCTTGGAATTCCAGTAGATTGCCACTGATGAGCTACAGTCGGTTCAGTAGCAGTTAAAAAAGCAGTTTTTAAATGTTATAAATAATTTCTTTTTTATAAAGTGTATATTTCAATGAATATCATATGCAGTTTATGGGGTAGGTGTTCAAAAATTTCCATTTATGAATTGTGAACTGCTACCAGTCAATGTATATTCCCAACCAGCCTGCACTCATGAATTACAAAGGTGTTATTCTTACACTAGGTAATGAAAAACTATATACAGCTCATGAAACCATTACCAGCCTTAGTTCAGAGACTAGTGCACCCACATTGGATAATCACCTCCAAGAACAGCAATTCTGAACTGCATGGATGGATTATTTGCTTCCTGCTTAAGGAGTTCTATCATAATGAAATTCAGTCTTCCATTATGTTGGCAGTTGGTCCTTGATAGCAATTAGTGACTGTATTTTGTTCATAATATGATTTGAAATGTCTGGTTTGAAAGCAATAAAACATTTTTGGTCATCTTATAATTAACAATAAATTTAAATGTCATAATAAAATAGGAAATTACTTGTAATTGTAAGATATGGATACAATTAGCACTTGATCATCAGTAAGCGACAAACCACAAGGATAGAGTACATGTGCTATGGAGGGATGCAACCTATCAAAACTGACTGTTGGCTCAGAGCAGTCAGGACCAATGGAATAGTTGAAGCAACAAGAATGTCGATCTGATTATCCAACAATCGCAAGTGTAATGCAGTTCACCAGTTCTTTTTCTGCAGCCGAATGTCTTGCAGTAGGTAAATTGCCACTGAAAGGTGGACAATTGTCTGAATTTATGCACACATTATGGACTGCATGTGAAACCTGAGACATATGAAGGATGTTATGTGTGACAAGATGTGATACACATCTGTCATCTCCAGCAAGAGGCAGTCTCCTTCCAGAAAATCATGTTGACTTTCTTTCAGGACGTGAAAGGGATATTGATTCAGCAACAGAGTAACTTACTGCTGCAAGTAAAAATGAAACTTTTAACTTGCAGCAAAAGAGAAATGTTGCCCTAACAGTTTTGCTGCATCATGACATGTTTATTTTCTTAATTACTTTTATTAAGAACATCAAACTTTCTGGGTCATCCTTGTTGGTTCATTATGTATGGAACAGTTTCAGCTGTTGATACTACATTGTACTTTCCTATTATTGACAGTACAAGATAGCACAAGCAAATTTTAGGATCTAATAGAGTGTCAGAGTTGAGTATCCCTTCACAGCTTGAAACTCACTTCAGAGAAGAAGGAAATTAAAACAGTACCCTTTAACCACAGTAAACAGAAACAAGGTCTAATGCTACAAGTGCTCATCATATTCATAATAAGAATATAAGAATAAGAATTTTGAAACATTGTCAAAGGTATAAAGAAGCCAAACTCATGAAGCTGTGATTTCGGTATATGTATATATTTAAGCTATTGTTTATCTAATTAAAAACTGTCATAAATTTTTTTTATGAATGACTGTTTAATTTTTCGCACCCCACTAAGAGTAATCCTTAAAAGTGAAGTTGTCAAAATAAGTAAAAACACATAGTGTAAAATAATTTTAAAAATGATCAGAAAGCTATACAAATTTGCAGAAGAATATCACATAAAAGCTTAAGAATTATATAGATTATTAGTCAAATTAAATTTTTCTGAAGGAAACAACATTCAACCTTCCTCTCTATACAACAGACAGATCTCAGTATAAGTTAGAAAAAATGACAGGTCATATGCTACAAGAATATCATATTATTTTCTTTACTTTATTGAGGGTGAAAAATTAGCACCATTAGAATTTGGGGGAAAGAAATGAGAGGCTGTATATTTCTAAAATATCATTCATATCGAGCAAGACAGAAAAGATAGTCTATTTGAGCAATATTCTATCACTTGGACTGGAAACAGCTTGACAGTTACCTACACTCTACAGAGGAGAGGAAAGTTTCAGCTGGCATTGATTCCCACAGTTATCACAGAGCAGCCCGAGACCTGCATCTTTATATACAGCAGTGTGATATAAATAAACTGCAGGTGGAAGCACTATGAAGTTACAAAGGTTGCTATTTAATTTTATGATTTTGAAGGACAAGTTTTCTGTTGGCACCAAATCGGTGACTCTGTGTGTGCATGTATGACATAGGGGGAGAGAGAGAGAGAGAAAGAAGTTTGAATATTAATCCATTGTAGTTCTCTGAAGTCCCTGATGTCAGAAAGATTTTATTGCTGACTGCTCCCAACCTCACAGAAAAACAAAAGAGATAAAATAGTAAATAATCCCCATAATTACAGCTCTTGATGAATTCATGACAAATCACATGAGACCTGGAATCAAACAGTGGTCTGGATCTTCCCAAATGATAAACCCCCAGTGAAAGTTGGGCACTGCCCTCTGACAAAAGCTATGACCATTACACTTGCAAAATAAAAAGCAGCCACTGCTAACTGATACACCACAAATCTTCCTTCCTTATCTTCAAAGCGCATAAAGAAAGATGATAATCCAGGCAGTAAGGGTTTTTGCTTCATGATTATAATCCCTCTCAATGAATGCAAAACTGCTCCCCATACGGTCCAGATCTGGTTCACTGTGAGTTTTTATCTTCATAATCTGAGAGACTGTTGTAACCTACAAGGGGGATTTCTAATAGCATTTTCATTACTTAAGTATCACAGATGGTGAACATTGGCGATAAATAAGATGAAATAATAAGCTGGAAAAGGAATTTTATTTGGGAAGTGTTCCAGGCCTTAGTTTAGAGTACCTTACTGGCATTTGTCACTGAAGAGGACTTAGAAAAAGGTGAAAAAAAAATCCTAAATTAAGGAGGGTGATGATGATAGGAATGAAAAAGAAAAGGCAGAGTTTGTGACTCACATTTGGGACATTAAACAGCAAGAGAATTTCATGGCAGTGGAGAAGAATGGTGGCTTCCATTCTTAGATTCCAAAATTATAAGAATGTAGACAGACTCAACTTGCAAATTTATATAAGAAATGCATACAGAAAATTACTTAAAATGACAGCTGTAGTCCTGGCTCACAAAAATATGCTGTGTTGAACAGTTTGGCAAATAGAATAGTTAACATCGTATTTAAGAAATAGAATATCAACAGATAATTAATACAACTGTAACAATGATTTCAACAAAGACACAATAAGAAAAAAAAATCAATAATTCAAAATCCAAAAATGTATAAGAGATGTTTCCATATTGGAAAATATAACAGAAAATAGCAAATTCAAAAGTTTCACATATAATTTGACTTACCTTAGCAAATTCAATAAGCTGTTCAAAGATCATGACATAAAGTTAACTACAAAGAATAAATATAATATTGAAAATTTACTAGGTTTTACTAAGGCACAAAACCAACAGAACAGAAATCAAGAATTTACACAATTGAATCTACAGGATTTAATAAAAAACACATTGGAAAAATGAAGAGAAACTGAATTTGGGGAAAACATCATTTTAGGAATATTTGTTTACAATAAACAGATAAACCAGCAGTAGCAGTACAATTTTGGACTCATAATCATGAAATTAACGCAGACATTTATCCACTGAAGAACTTCACAATATAACAGAAATTCTGTCGTTGTCTGACTTCCTGGCCCCCTAGTTCCTAGTGCTATTCTGAAACACGCCTTCTGGAACTCTCAGAGTGATACAATGCTGTATTACTGTGCTAAAAACATTGTGCTAAACCATTCCTTGCATCTTTTACTGTAGGGTCAATACTTCACAATAACAATTTTATTTATTAATCCACCACTGTGGATTACTAAAGAACTCCTTTTCCTATGAGCAGCTTGCAAAATGCTTATTGAAGCTTGAAATGTCTCCTTGCCATCATAAGAATTGCTCTCAGACAACAGACCGAAGATATCTTGAAGGAAAGATAGAAAACACATTTAGTCATACATGCACAAAAAACTCATTTGGCTCCTCCTACTTTCCTCTCTCTGCATCTCACTCCATAAAGAAACAAGCCAAGAAGTCAGATACCAATAGCAGCTACATGGGAAACATTTTCATCCAGAAAAACAATGGAAATTTAATGAATTTTGACATTCCCCCTGCAGATGAACTCGGCAAGTTCCTATTCAAACCATCATATTGAGTAGTTGGTCAACAACTGATGATAGAAGTGACTGCCCCCAAATGTCCTAATATAATATATGTAAGTGGAGTTAGTATTAATATGTTTTAATAAATTCTTATAGAATATATAATCACTCCAATTTCTATAGCTTTCAAGTACTATTTGAATAATTAAATAGCAACCCTTGTATCAGGATGCACAATTAGCATTTAGCATGTTTATGTTGGGTGATGTTTCAATAGTTTCAATCACAAAGTACAGATTTGAATGAAGAAATGCTTCAATAAAAACAAAGTTCTGTCTAAAGTTTCAGGGAAACAAGGCATAAGAGATGAGTGGGACGGCAAATTATTAAAGCCATTGGAAGACTTTGTTCATTTCATGCATAAAATGATTTGCAAAAAAAATTAACTGATATTTATAGAAAGATGCATGAAGGCTGCCCTGAAATCCTCTCAAACACTGTAAACTAAAGGCTATCTTTATGTGTGAACATCTAGACTGAGTGGCAAATTTTTGAAGCCAGTCTTTTAATTCATGGACCCAGAAAAAATTGTATAAAATACATGTAGTCCAATATGAAAGCAACTGGTTATGATCAGCTCAGAAGTTGCATTGAGCTTGAGCCAAATGTGGAAATATGCCTTTATTGTTAAAAAAGACAAAGCAGAAAAATAAACTTGTGTGTGTGTTGAAAAAGCAATAACTTACTTCTGTGCTGATCATAGAGCACACAGCACACAAACTGGCCAAGTTATAATGAAATAAATAAAATTGCTACCTTTAACAGGTGACCAACATTTTTAGTTGTGTGCTGCCTTCTTGCCATTCATGTAGCCAATCCACCTGTCAGCAGTTAAAGTGAGAAGAGGATCATGGTCTATTGTCGCCAAAAGCAGCAGCTGGTTCACATGTGTGGCATGATAGTCCCATCTTGCTAGGTTTGGAGCTGTGCCTAATGTGAAATGCCTGAGGTCATATGTTGTTCCTGAACCTGTGTCGTACAGCAACAGCAGTTGCTTCAGCGAGGTTAGTCCCTGCTGGAATAGCTTCTCGGCCTGTTGTGAAGCTGCAGGTGGAGCTACACTACTTAGATCATATAACCCCAGCAAGGAGTAAATGAACCCATTCAGAACAAATGAAGCAGGCTGTGTTGGGTATTCCTCATACCAAGGAACATGGTTAAGGAAAGTAGCTAGCACACCACCAGCCGAACTGACAACATTAAACGGCTGCAGACCAGCCAGAGCTGAGTGCAGATAAGAGGTGTCACCACCAGAATGGTGATATGCTCGTGCTAGCACAGATAAGGCATGGCCCTGACCCATTGCTGAATACCTACAATCAAATGAAACAAGAGTCACAATACACATTACTTGTATCAATGAATTTAAATTACAGTAAAACTTTGTTAATTCAGTCACCAGACCCAAAAAATTGAACTTCGAATTACATCATTTCAAAATATATAAAAATGGGAAAGATTAATAATTGTGGTATTCTAAACATTAATAGTGACAAAAACAAAGGAAAATTGGAAGAATAACAAATTCATCACAATAATAATATGTAATTTTATTTATTAACACAAACCAGCCTACAACATCCTATTCACCCTTTTAATGCATGCCCAAATGCATGCATGATGCATGGGTAAAATATTTTTACTGAAATATTATATATAAAAATGTAATTTTATTACCATTTAAAATAGGTTTCAATTGATGTCTGCTTTATATTCTTCCTGTACATACTTGCTACAAAGTTCTGTAGTCAGTCCACAGCTTTAACAATTTCAAAATTTGCATCACTAGTCCTAACTATGGCTTTCAACACTAACAGCATCATTAATAAATCCTTGCATGGTAGAAGAGAAATGGATTTCTCTTTCATTTCACCAGCCCCTTCTTCCTATTCAGCAGCCATTTCCCATTTTGCAATGCATGATCATACTGCTGGGGCTGCTTTATCAGCTCTGACGAAGTCTTCATAACTCCCTTTGACTACCATAACCTCTGCAGTTCCATCCATTCAGTCTGATTTTCCTTAATGCCTTCATCTGCCAGGTCCTCATTTTCAATGCCAAAGCAACATTTAGCAAAATAATTCTTTGTGACCCTCATTCCAATCCAAGCCACCATTATCCCTCTCATTGCATCCTTGCTGATTTTAGATGCTGCAACATTTACAGCAAGTTCTCGCAAGAGAAATAACACATATATTTTTAGATATGTAGACTTGATGCTTGCTTTGATTCCTTGATTGAGAGGTTGCATATAGCCTGTTGTATTTGTCACATGTTTTAGCACATTATCTTGGTTATATAATCCCACAGGGTCAAGGAGTAGAATATTCCTATTCTGGATGCCATTTTCCTCTCCAAAGTCAGCAACCAATTGTCCAAGAATTGTACTCACATAAAAACTGCTTCACTATTTTGAAACAATGAGGTTTTTCAAATTTGCAAACAACAAATGGCAGTACTTTTGTGCTGTCCGATGTTGCAGTGTAGCATCACCGTCAGTCAGCTTTTGTAGGTTTTAACTCCATGGCACTTCTCACCACTGAATGCTAATGTTTACTTTGGTTGTGGATAATAATAAAAAGTGCTGTTTCATTGACATTGAAAATATTCTGAACTTTGTATCCAGTAATTATTGAAGTCACATTCTCTCTTCACTGGTTGAGAGAATTTGCAATCACTGTAGCTGCATCTCCATAAACAGCTTATCATGTGATATTATGGCATACCTTGAATAAATATAGCCAACAAAGTAAATAATGGAAATCTTCTACTCCTAGTTTGTACCAGTTCATTTTCTTTTTCCTTGACTTGCTCTCCATCGATCAGAAATTATTAGCACCAGCATGACAAAACCACTCTATAAGCTTGTCTTCCATCGCTAATTTTTCACCTCTGGCATGTTTACTTTTGCTCATTTTTGCTTCTTGAATTGCCTGGGTTTCATACTCTCACATTGTTACAGGTATGTACACATACTAGATAATGGAATATCATAAGCCTTCACAATTTCAGTTTTTTTATTTTCTTTTTTTTATTCACTTACCTGATTATTTTCAGTTTTTCATTTCTGTTGTGACATTGTGATAATATGAAGATGGATTACTCATGATGTTGTAACTGTTTGTTACACTGTAATCATGATTCTGCTTCTCAAGACTGATAGGTAAGTTGAAATGGCAAAATGTTTAATGAAAGCAGATGTATAACCAAATTTCCATTCCAAGCTTGAGCTGCCAACCAAAGCCCTGTTTTTTATTACAGAAAACTTGTAAGAAAGGATGCAGAAAAATCGTAGTAATTTGTCAACCCTTCTCTACTTCGTTGATGAGGCACAATGTAGAGAGAAACTTAACGAAAATGCCAAACAGCTGCATTCTTTATTCTTGTTCATACAGAAATTCCCAGTGGTGTTGAAAAGTATCTGGTTTAGGTTTGAGAGGAAATAGTGCAGATACTTTCAAATAAACAGATTCACTTTAGCTGTGGGACTGCATGCATGTTTGAAATACTGATTAACTATATTTCAAAATGACCAAACTGTAACCAATGCTAAAGTGTGTGTTAAAACTGGGGAACACCAAAAACTTTAGGATTATATGTGATTTCCAGTTTGAGTTAATGAGATTTTACTATATCTATGCTCACTATTCTCTATTTACTATTTCCACTTATTTTAAACTTGGTGAGATTTTTTTCTAACTTAATATATATTCCTTTAACTGCAGTGTTCATCATTATTTTGTTACTGGAATATATGTTTCATGTACTCCCTTCTGCTACATCTTCCTTCCTTTTAGTCTCCATACCACTGCTCTGATTCAGCCTTATCATTAATTCCTCTTTACAACTTTTCATTGCTCTATACACTAAAGAACTTTTGTATTTTGATATTCTCAAATTGTATCCTGGCTTCTTTACAAAAAATACATTCTGTCAATATGTCATCTAAACCATTAAACTCCAAATTACTGTTTTTTACGCTAATGTATTCATTCTTACCGAGCATTTTTCCCTGACAGTCGAAATATTCTCTTTCTCTAAATTCAAATTCTGCACTAATACTTTAATGCTCTTTCCATAATCAGCTGTTTTCTCATTACTTTTATATGTGCTCTTGTTACTTTTCCACAAAACATCCTAATAACAAAGTCCACCCTTTCCCAACCCCTTTCAATTGCACATATTTCAATGTTGTATAACATTCTGCCTTCACCATATCCATTACCAGTACCTAATAAAGACATTTTCCAATAACTGACATGACCCTCTTTCCTTTAGCTAATGATGTCTCTCGTTTCTCCCATTAATCCCTTGATAAATGCAAGGATTGCCCAATTTTCATCATTAAAAACAAGTTGTGTTTTCACCTGATTAACTTTTAAGCCCCCCACATACAACATTTATGAATATCCTCCATGGTCAATTTTAGTCCCTTAATGCAATTAATCCTACTATCAAATCATCTTAAACAGAAAACCCCAAATTGTACATTATTTACAGTTATCATTGTTAAAATTAAATAATACTTAACTTAGTTTACATTGCTGCCTTTGGTGTTTTTTTTTTATACCATTAATTATTTCTCTTTCTCCAATTCTTACATAGGTATTTCCTCTGTACAAACCATTTAGAATGCATATCATTTGTCTATTTATTCCTTTAATTGCCAATTTGTACCAAAGTGCTTGGGGTCTCAATGCTGCTGCTTGATTTTTCTAAGCTCACAAACTCTTATATACTTTTCCTATTTGTCTGTTAAATATTTATCTACCAATTTTTATAATGAATATATTGTCAACAGTTCTTGGTTCCTTCTCATGCATTTTGAAATACAGAAAGAATATTATCATCTTCTGTCCATCTATTAGCCATAATTCCTATCAATGTTTTATAATAATGCATGACTTACCATCCAGGTTCCAAGTCTGCCATGCCTGGGGCCACGCGACGACGCACAGGGTTGGGCCAGCCACCCGTGGTAGCATCCTGGTGGTGCACCAGCCATTGTGCAGCATCATAAAACTGTGACAAATGTTCACTGGTAGACAGCGTAATATTGTCCAGCTGTCCAGAGCCTCTGAATGTCAGACCTATTACCTAAATATATCAAGGACTGAGTATAGTAACAGTTTCTTGTTATCTACTTTTTTCCTTACCACCAAACAAATTATCTAAGATTCTCTAAGACTACGTAGTATACATTTACAACAAATGATGAATTATTTTTGTAAATACAAAACTTACACAAAAACTCCATAAGTTAGATTATGAACTGAGATTACTAACATATCCTAAAACAGATTGGGCTGATCAACAGGATGAAATGAAAATAAATTAATTTTCGGTGTGTGTGTGCAAGTACCGGTCCATTTTATTGACTTTTATTATCACATTTTGTACATGAGGTGTTCAGTGCACAAGTGGTATAACACCATCTAGGGCAGTTTACAAATAAAGGCAAATTCTTCAAAATTAAGAAATATATCAACATAGTTTACTGGAATATAAATACATACATACATATATATATATATATATATATATATATATATATATATATATATATAGTAATATTAAATAAAATCTATTCGAATCTGCTAAAACAATACATTTTATGTAGATAATGACATAAAATGTACAATAGTTATAGAAAAATATGGAGTTGTTTAGTTAGTGCATACCAAATAACTTATTTCAATCAGCCCCTCCATAATACTTCATTTACAATACTCAAATTAGTAGTACATTAAGAAAACATAAGTTCATCATTTTCCTTGTCAAGCACATGGTCTTTTGAACCTAATGTCAGATGAGTAGAAGAATATGTTGGTAGTTTTTGAAAAATGAATGATAAAAAGGAGGAATATAGAGAGGAATCTCTTAACATGTCCTTTTTCTTGGTTGCTGTCAAGAAAGGTCTGGTCTTATAGACAGCCTTATGTTTCAATAATGACATTTTGCAGAGTTCTATCTCTGTGGCATTTACAGATCAATTTAATGGAATTCATCATTTCGGTTGAAACTTGTTTTGATTCCTGGTAAGTGATTTCATTTTCCAAAATTGCATCCATATTACATGCAACCATACAACTGTTGACCATCAACGGCCCTTTTCTATCACTACATGGTTTAGTAGCTCCTTGCAGGACAAAAATTCTTCCCTCTTCATTATATGCATAACAAAAGGAATCTTCTTTCTACTTGTTTTTACAATATCTACTTAACTATTAGCAGAGAAAATATATGGTTTCTTACAAACTACCTAATTCAATTGAGCTGAAGCCTGCATTGTAGGAAGCTGTGACCTGGAACCATGAACTTTTGGTTTATTACTTCCTCTATCATGTCTCGGTCTTTAATAATTTTAATATGGAAATGCAAATGTTGCAGTTCATGTTCTGTTCACTATACAATTAAGAAAATGCAGTTACTATTTTACAATTTTGTGCATTTTATTTTCAGTGTTTCAAAATACGCGAAGCAACATCCTGTGTACTTCAGTCTCCCAATGGTTCATCCCACATGTACATATGTATACTATCACCATTTGTATCATGATGCAACATCCTGGGTACTTCAGCCTTCCTCGGGTTCATGCCACATGTACATAAGTATAGGTAATCACAATTTTTGTATCATGATGCAACATCCTGGGTACTTCAGCCTTCCTCGGGTTCATGCCACATGTACATAAGTATAGGTACTAATCACAATTTTTGTATCATGATGCAACATCCTGGGTACTTCAGCCTTCCTCTGGTTCATGCCACATGTACATAAGTATAGGTACTAATCACAATTTTTGTATCATGATGCAACATCCTGGGTACTTCAGCCTTCCTCTGGTTCATGCCACATGTACATAATTATAGGTATAATCACAATTTTTGTATCATGATGCAACATCCTGGGTACTTCAGCCTTCCTCTGGTTCATGCCACATATACATAAGTATACTATCACCATTTGTATCCTGATGCAACATCCTGGGTACTTCTGGCTTCCTCTGGTTCATGCCACATGAACATTAGTATAGGTACTAATCACAATTTTTGTATCATGATGCAACATCCTGGGTACTTCTGCCTTCTCTGGTTCATCCCTCATGTACACAAGTACACTATCACCATTTGTATTATGATGCAACATCCTGGGTACTTCAGCCTTCCTCTGGTTCATCCCACATTTACACAAGTACACTATCACCATTTAGCTAGGTGAAATATATTTACGTTAATATATGTAAAATTATTATGACATTAAATAATTAATTTGATGTAATATTTCATTGAGTTAATATGTGTAAAATTAATTTGACATATATTTAACTAGAATGACATGTTTTTAGTTAGGTGAAATTTATTTCATTAAGTTAATGTGCAAAATTAAGTTGACATATTTAATTAGGTTAATTGCACCTAACTAGAATATAATGTTTTTAGTTAGGTAAAATGTATTTAATTAAGTTAACTGGCATGTAAATATGTGCAAAAGTAATTTTCCATTTAAATTAAATTTATTTATTTATTCTAGGTTGGCATGTATTTATTTAAATTAAACATTTATATTGTAAATAAAATTGTATTTTCATTACTCTTCACTGCCACCTAATTGTAGTTAATAAATACATAATAAAATGTCAGTGCTAAAATGCAGTGGAGATTATTATTGAAAACTGCTATTAATTTTAAATTTAAAGTAATACAAATTATGAAATGGGCAGAATTTGTTCTAAGTTGATTTGTGCTGAAGGATGTTCTTATAATGGTGTTTAAACTGCTGAGTCATCACAGGTGATGAACACTAATGATATGTAAGATAAAATAATAAATTTGGAAAATTTTAAGGTAGGAACGTTCCAGGCCTATTGTGAGGTATTCTTCCAGCATTTGCCTTTGAGGACTGAGGAAAATTTGGGAAAAAAAAAAACTCTGAGCCAGGGAGGGCTATCCTCATGGAAATCAAACCTCAGGCTTCCCACTCATAAGTCCATACCTTAAGGACCTTAGCCACCCATGGCAGTCAAGAAGGATGTTGTGTTTCTTAGGTTCTTCAGAGTCCAAAAATTAACAATGATTTTTGAACCAGAATTTTCAAGTGACAGTAATTCATTTCTGTTGAAAATTTGGTTTAGTACATACAATCTGCTAATAGCTAATATTTCAAAGTTGTTATATAATTTTTTTTTTCAGAAAATGATATAGGCATATTTATAAAATCCATAATGCATTAGGTTAAATTCATAGGCCTGTTTTTTGTTTTAATGAGTATAATATTTAGGCATCATAGGCAGAGACATAGAAGTGATGAAGATAAGGGAATAAAAAACCATATGGTTGACAATAAACTTCAATTCATGTAACAATGGTTTTCCATAAATTAAATGTACATGGTATGCACTCCTTATCTGAAGTCAACATGCTCATCATCCAATTCAAAGCTTTAAGATGTTTGTATGCATGTTGCTTGAAATCACTGCACATGCTTCTTATACTATGCAAAATAATGGGGCTCCATCTTTTTTTTTTTGAAAGCAAACAGTGCCCACAAAGCCATTTGAAATTTCCAAATAAACTCATGTTGCATATATATGTGAAGCTGAGCAATTGAGAGTTGATAATAGGCACTCATTTTTTTATAAACAGCATTCCATAATGATAGTCTGAAATAAAAATCATAAATGTTTTCAAGACTATAGTACTATAGTACTTTCAAATAGATAAGGCCATGTTGAAAGTACATAAAATGCACATACCATATGTATGCGAATCTAATGCGCACCTTTTTGTATAAATGTATTATTCAAAATTGTGTTGTGCATTAGATTTGATGACATATTAGATTCGAGTATAAATCTATTCCATAATCTTCGGTAACTTTATTCAAATTTAGAATTTATTATGTCATAAGGCATTGCTGTAATTGTTAACTTCATTATATTTATTCTTGGCATATTATTGCTTTAGAGAGTTTTGAATAGTGGGTAGTCACAAAATGGAGGGCAAACATAGAAGCAAATCTTATGACGCTACTTTCAAGCATATTTAAATGCATGAGAGCAAAATTTGCTTTTGGCAGCAACAGAAATTGGCATTATTTGCAACTAAAGCTAGTAGGAAGAAATTCACTGGTCCTCGCAAAGGAAGAAAGACATTGACAATTGTAGAAAATTTTTTTTCTTCTTTGACATACACCAATTATCCTGGCAACAGTGCAAGTGATGGATTTTGTCCTACGTGCTCCAAGATGTAACAATTGTCCACTGTATATTCTATGTTCTGATCATTTAATGAAGCAGATGCATTTATCTTAAAGATGCCATAGAACAATATGCCAAATTTTTGTTTATGATTTTAAGTTTCAAATTTGGGGTGCACATGGCATTCAGTGGTGCATTAATTTACATAAATATAGTATATACCATATAAATTTAATTTATGATCACAAATCATTATAGAAACTTTCCTGCAACATCATCTCCATGGTAGCAAAGTTTTCTGCAGTCTCACTATGTTGTAGACCTTCAGCTTCTCTCTTCGTCATTAAAAGTTTGACCCCTCTTAATTCCACATACCAGCTGAAGACCGTTTTAGGTTTTTTTTTAATTGATTTATTTATGGACGCTCTTTAACATAGGTCATCAGCGTCCCATTCAACTCAGGGTGTGAAATGGCCGACAAATTTTGCTCAGAGGCCTCTCTTTCAGGCTTGAGGTACTTTTTCGTGCTGTAAATGTACGACACGGGACCCACGGCTTTACTTCCCTTTCGAAGGAAGTCATACTTACGATTTTTACGCCCCCAAAAAATCCATCGGTCCTGGCCAGGTTCGAACCCGCATTCTTGGGTGTAGGAGGCAAGTATGGTAACCACTACACCACCAGGACAGATTGTTTTTGGTACAAGGTACTTTTGGTACAAGGCATTTTTCATTGCACAATAAAATTCTCGCTCAAGTTCCATTGCGCAAATGTCTCAGATGTGCACAAATCATTTACACAATGAAATGGATCAATAAAATTAATTTAACCCCTTAAAGCATAGCCTGATTTATTTTAAAATAGTAGAACATACCTTGAGTTTGGACCTAGATAACTTTCTTTTAGGCTTATTCTGGTAAGCAAGGCCTTTGTGTAGATCAACAACAAGATCCCGTGTAAGTCTCCTCCAGGGTTGGGATGGGCCACACTGCCCAATCCCATGATAGATATGCTGGTCCTGAGCAGAAATGAGGAGGTCTGAACATAGATAGTGCAATTGAAATACTTGGTCTCTCTTCTCTCGTGACTGCAACATGACACTGAAACTGCTGTTGCTGCTCAGATGAATGTTCAGACTCAGAACAAAGTCCAGGACATGGTCCAATTTCAGTGTTACACCTGTCGTTGCCGAATCTGTAATCACAAAGAAGCATCTCCCAGAACAACTGCATTTAAGCATATCATAAGCACCCAACTTACATTATGGACACTTTAGGCAAATTAGAACTAATTATATATCCCTACAGAAGATACAATATAACCTTCTTTAACATTTTTTTTTTACCTTAAATTCAGCTAAATGCACACATTGTCTTAACTGTACTGCAGTTACATAGCTATTTCTATGGTAATCTAAGATTACAATTTCAAACCATCCACAAAATAAATATTTATATATTGAACAAGAAATATACTTTGTCTAATACACATATTTACACAACTTTCACTGTGCCTCATTTTTCAAAATAATCAAAGGTAAAAGTTTCCATTTCAGCACTGTAACATTTTAAGTTCAAAATGTACATTTTGTTTATGTATCTATAGAATTGTCACTTTACTGTATGTACAAACGATCCTGGTGACAGCGGAGAAAGCTGAGCCCAATTCCAGGTAGGTGACTTTATAATGTATAGGTTGCAATTTTAGCTAGGGTTTAAAAATAAAAAATTAGAACTCTACAGTAACACTTTATAACTCACACTACTGTTCAGGACTGTGTAAAAGGAGGCATGACTCCAGCACCAGGCTCACCTGTTTGTACGATAAAACAATTTTTAGGATACAATTGCTTGTTTGTGTGCTTTACAACTATTCTATCCGGCTGCATTTGTTGAAGTCATACTACCACTTACGCACATTACTTGGAATTGGGCTCAGTTTTCTGCGCTGCAGTATGTGAAATGAGGTACTTGTATAGCAAGCAAATTGTCCACTTTAAATGATATGAATATTGCTTTTATTTCCTAATCATTACCACCATCACTCTGCTTCATTTGAGACAAAGCGTTTTCCTTTTTGTCTTCATAATAAATTTATACTGGTTGGTTCAGGGCAAACTGAAGCCAAGCTGATAATTCATGGTACACACCACTAAACACTAAATGATGCTGATGCTGATGCTAAAGTGCAAAAAGTTGGCATACATAGCTTGAGTGATGTAACCTCATCAGTCTTCAGCTTTATTGATGTCTATTTAAGAACATTCGTATCTCTGTCTCTCTCTCTCTCTGTGTGTGTGTGTGTGTGCGTGTGTTGTGTGTGCATGTGTGAGAGAGAGAGAGTGAGAGAGAAAATATTTTCTTATGCTAAATGCTAAATAAAGGTTTTGTGCTCATGCAAATTACACTAAATTGAATATGAAATTACATTATTTTAAGAAATAACTTTTGGGATTCAAAATTTTTAGCATTAAATATAGTTTATACCAAACTGAGATCATACAAAACTGGGGTTATACTGTTATGTACAGAAGAACTTTCTGATCCAACCCTCTTGCATCAGTACCATTATTTTGTCCTCCTTCTTCCTCCTTTGTTTCCAAACGTGAATGATTTTCCTTAGTGACTATTCTTGAAATTTGATGGTTTAGCAAGTCTAAATTGGGAGTTTGTGAAAGGGATGTGGGGATAAGTTTTACTACTGTACCTGGTTTGCCAGTAATGTGTCCTTAAGAATTCCAAACTGTTGTTCTAAGGTCAGTACTACTTAAAACCTTTCTGAGATGCAGTATATATTTTACTGTTCTTCATCTCTCCCAATCAACCTTACAATCTTATAATCCAGCTTTACCTACTCCATTGTATGTAGAGTATAGTACTCTCTATACTACTATGGAGAGTATTTTCCTTTGTTTATTCATATAAAAGGAAGAAAGCGGTTGTTTTTATGAATAAAAAATTGGGTGCTGTTAATAGGATTGATTAAAAATATTGCTGCTGAATTTAGAGTTGGAACGTCAATGTGTCTGATTGGAGAAAGAACCAAGAGATCAAAGACTTTTGTTTCAAAGTAATGACAAAAACAGTTTATAGGAGAGAGAGAAGGAGTGGGAAAGGAAGAGCAAGAAAAAAAAAGTTAAAAAAATGAATCATTAGATGATGCATATTTTTTACCGGTTAATGTGAAGAGAGAGTGTAGCATTCCAATATCAGACCCAACTTTGTAAGAAAAAGTACTACAGTTAAATAGAAGGCTATATAATGGATATCTTGACAAAAGAAGCAACGTACATATTTAAATGTTTTACTTATATGTTAAGTTAAATGGTACTCCAATAGTAACTGATCTCCTTATAGTGACTAATATGCATTAGTGTACATGCTACCATATTTTATTTCATCATCCAGGTTACCCAAATTTTCATTATTTCAAATAACTCCCAATTTTCGAGTCTGGATAAACAAGGTTCTATTGTACTTGCAAATATACTACACCATTTTGCTTCCAAGAAACTGTTCATAGTTTTTAATTCTCTACTATGGTTAGTCACAGAACCAATATTTAATTTTGTTTCAGAACGTAAATCTTTTTAAAATACCATTTTTCAAAATTCCTGAGAATTTGTATTTATAAAGATTTATTTTCTGTATATCATTATACCGCCACGGGTGGCCGAGGTCGTTAAATCGCGGACTCGTGAGCGGAAGGACTGGGGTTCGAATCCCGCCAGGACCGTCCTCCCTGGGCAAATGCTGGGGAGGTACCCTAAACTTAGGCCTGGAACATTTCCTTCCTTAAAAATAAATCCTTTCCCAATATATCATTTCATTTCATGTATCACCAGTGTCTATCGCCTATGGTGGCTCTGTAGCAAAAATGGGCATTAAACACTATTCATTTATTCATTATATATCATTACATAATTGAATGATGATTATAATAAAACTGGTTCTTTGAGTTAAATTAAATTACAAAAAATAAATTTAGAATTCAAACAGTAATGCTCACTTTCTTAATATATAAAACTTTTATAAAATTCCTGCATGTATATCCTTCTTTTCTTTCTGCTGGTATGAATACACTTGTTAAAGTGTTTATTTCTTTGAAAAGAGAGAGAAAAAAAACTAAATGCATAGTAAGCTACATTCCATGAACATATACTTTTTTTGAAGTTATTAACAGTGAAGTAGAAAAATAATGCTGAATCTATAACTACATTAATCTACTTCTAGTTGAAGTGTACCATCAAAAAACAAATAAGCAGGTAAAAATGCAGAAATTGCAAGCAAAGGAGTATTAAGATCTACATAATGTAGATATTATAGGAACAGTGAATAGGTTAACATACGACAAGTGTTTATGAGCATGATTGAAAAATTTCCTAGTAATCACGAGTCTGAAAATTATAAGGAAATTACCAAAAATATGTTAGTCAACTTCAGAATTTTAGGTCACAACATGAATGTGAAACTTCATTCTTTACACAGACTATTCCCTAAAAATCTTACAGATTAAAAACTAGGAATTAGAGAGCAAGTGAAATGATGCAAAGCTAGCAAATTATTGCTTGCGCATAAAAGAATGAATCTCATATTCATGGCAGAGCATCAAAACAGCAGGTTTCAAGTTACAAATACTGGGCAGAAACTCCACATGCAGTTGCCACAGTTGGCTGGGTCCTGATGTTCTCATCTCATTCCTATATTTGACAGCCGGCTGGGGAGCCACAGAGAGATCAGTATGAGTTTAATTCTAAGAACATGCAGACATGTTATTCTGTGGTGTACAATTGTGTATTAAGTATTCATTACGCAGCATCATACAGATGTCAATATGAAGATGGATTGAGAGTTTGGTAAAATATAAAGTAAATACATTTTTTTGCAAAAACAAAATTTTATTTTTCAACACAATCTCCTTTGAACACAATACATTTGGTCTAGCACTTTTTTTTATTCCCTAGGGGGAAAAAAAATATTTTTAATTAAGCATAATACTAGTTTGCAGCACAGATACCCCCAATGAAAATTTCTTCTCCTCAAGCTAATTTTTGAGATTAGGAAACAGAAAAAAAATCACATGGGGCCAAATCTGGGGAATAGGGTGGGTGCAGAACTATTTTAAAGCCTGTTCATGCACTTTTGCCATCAAACAGCCAATATGTGAGCAGGTGCATTGTCCTGATAGAGGAGCATTATTTTTAGCAAGTCAATAATAATGATTACTTCTGCTTCTACTCACTATACAAACTATTCATTTAAGTTTTGTAGTAACAGCCAATCACTGTTTACCCTTTTCTAAATAGTCAATCATGAAGATACCATGTGAGTCTCAAAAAAAGGTTGCCATTACTGATCCTCTGAAAAAATAGATTTAGCTTTTTTTTTTTTGGTGCACTTTCATCTTTGTCAATTTACTGTTTTGACCCCTTTTGTCTCTGGGCGTATTGATGGATCCAAATTTTGCCTTTTGTCTACAGTCACAAAAAAGCTGTAGTCATTCAGATTATCCTGTAAATTTTCCTAACACAAATCTGAAAGTCCTTCTTCAAATGTTTTTGGTCTGGAGTCAACAAATATGGGTACTCATCACACTCTCAACTTCATCATATGCAGGATATTACGTACCCATTCACCCACACCTCAGCAATCTCTTAAATCTTCATGCAATGGTCTTCAATCATAATTTTATTGATAATTTCTTCAGAAGAATTCTCAATCAAGGATCCAGAATATGCAGCATCTGCAGTTCTCATACAGCTACATTTAAATTCATTTATCCAGTAATAAATGATCTTCAGTGCTGCTGCAAAGACTTTCAGCTCACTTTGTATCTAGACTGCAGTCCACTTTTTTTTACATAAAATATACTAATCTTTATCCATTTCTACAAATGTTACACAGATTGCTTATGACAGCTGTAACAAAGAACTGCAAAATGCATCTGTTTAAAAATTTGCACTAAACTCTTAAAAGAATCATGCTTACAAACAGTCATGTCACTTAACAAAATTTCCTGCCATTTCATTGAAATTTACCAGACTTATCAATCTGCCCTCATTGAGAAATGTGAGGGAGAGCAGATGGCAGGCATGACCTCAGCCTTGAATGGCTTGCATTCCACTGCAACCAAAATTAATTTTCTGTAGCTTCCAGTATACTGACAAATAGTTGTAAACTTAAGAGAAAAAAAGTTAAAAATCAGACAAAAAGTAAAACAAAAGCATTTCTATATATCAGTGAAATAAATTAAAAAATAGAAAATTACTTTAATTATTTGTGCATCACTAGCTATTTTTAAGATATAATAATAATAATAATAATAATAATAATAATAATAATAATAATAATAATAATAATATTGCCACAACTATTATATTTTTTTCAAAGTATTCCCAGTACATTCGACACACTGGTATATCTACTAGCACCAACTGTACCTCTTACTCTCCACCACAGTATTCAATTTCTCTCAGGTTGGAGAATTAGGGTGTTCACATATATTCATATTCTCATTAAGAACATGAATAAGTCATGTTATAGGTTGCATATGCTGATAATGTCATGGGTGGCTATTTGCATATTGGCATATCACATCTCACCTACTTTTAGTTCTTTCTATTGAATTTAGATATCAGATTTCTTCATACAATTGTGGCCACTTCCAGTGTCAATGAAGCACTGGATAGCATGGTATACTATGACTTCCTGGAGATTTTTAGGCTTCTGGAGGGCCTTGAAAATTTTTAAAATAAGCAATTATTTTTATAATCAGTTCCATTCCATAATGTTAGTTAATATGAAAATTATTTCACTTCTGCAATCAAACTAACAAAGGCTCAGGTGTTTCTTGCGGTCAAGAATAATCTTGACTTTAACCAGCAATGTACAGTCACTGTCAAAAGTTATGCCAAGACTAGGTACATTGCAAGATGCTTTACCTGGACTTGAGAATTGTATGACATGGCTGCCTGTATGTGTTTCCTGTACAATGTTAAGAGAACTCTCTGCTGGTACCACCCAATGTGCCAGAAGGTCATGCTCAGCATCCTCTAGCAATGTACGGCGAGGTTCTGGTTCCGTCAGATTTTTGCTGTAATGTGAGAGACCAAACTGCGCTATCTGTGTAGGATAGTAGTAACCCTGGCTTTCCCACTGTGTTGACACTGGCACACCTACAGTGAACAAACAAAGCATACCATCAATGTAAGTATATTTGAACCTACATTTACCATTTGTAGCACTAATGAAGATGCATGCAAATCCTGTTTGGCTACTTAATTTATTTAATTAGTCTTGTTTTAAAACTTAAGCAATATTTAACACTGAAATAAAAATAATGCAACCCCTAAAATAATAAAAAAAAATTGCTTATTTAATTAAAATAGACCTAAGTATATGTCTGCTGTTTTATGATATTTCTGTGCCTGTGCATAACTTTTATTTCTTGTATACTCTAAATATGCTTAGTAGCAATGAAAGCTATTAGAATTATTAAAAATAAAAAATATAAATAAAATAAAAAAAATTAAAAAGTGGGATGGAAATAAAATGAAACAGAAATTTTACATATAGGTTATGCCTTTTCAAAGTTTAAAAACCAGTTCTGAGAACAATGGGCCCACTAGTTCCACACAATTAGTAAATAAATATTAGTAAATATTAGCTTGTATAGTATGGGGCAAGTCTGAATGGGTTCACTAGCTACAAATATTTAGGTATAGTATGGGGCAGTCATCCAGTGACATACTTCATCAGAATACACTCTAGAAAATAACACTGTCACCTATTTGCAATTCAGTGTGTGAATGGAGATCAGTTGCTGAAGTTAGAGTAAATTATTATTTTCGTTATTAACTCAGATGAGACTGAATTATTATTATTATTATTATTATTATTATTATTATTATTATTATTATTATTATTACTATTATTATTATTATTAAATTCTCACAAGAATCTGTTAATTGGCAGAAGTAAAATTTTTATTTTAAATAATTTTTATATTGAGAGTTACATGCAGGATGTCAGTGGGGTCGAAATATAGGGTACAGAGAAAAGGTGGGAGTATATCACCCATATTTACAGAGCATTTTGTAAAATGGTGTTGGGGGCATTGGTGGAATTGGGGAGAGTTGGCAGGAAAGGCACCGTGGTTAAATATATTTTGAAATAATGGTATAAGATAGCATCAAGAGAGGGAGACATACTCAAAGACTGTTTACAGATACTAGAAAAAGTTAAAGGGGAAAGAAGTTGGTTAGCTCAACTAAAGAGAATAGTCCAATAGGTTGGAGTTTGGAATAGGTGAAGTGGATGAACAGTTAATGAACAGACAAGGGCTATGGAATAAAGTGAGGCAAAGGATAGATGATATTGTAAAGCAAAAAATGTGGAGTGGTTTATAAGACAAGGGTATCTTGAAACATAAGAAATTTAAGAATGGGGGTGGCAAAAATATATGGATATTTGTAATAAAAGGGGTAGGGAGCGATTTTTGTGGTAGAGCAGATATATTACGGCTAAGTTGATTAAAAGTAAAAAAGAAAGAGTGTTCACTATGTGGAGAAATAGAAAAGGATTTTTATTGAATAGTTGAATGTTCACAAACTATAGAATGGAAAGGTGTATGGATTAAGAAATGGGACAATTCAAGGTAGCAATTATGATACTAAAAAATTTTGAAACTGGTAACTAGGAGTTTTTAAGAAAATTTGCTGATTATATAGGGAAGGTAAGAGAGAAATGGTGGAAAAGAGTGATTAAAGTTAAGGAAGAATGTATATATGGAGATAGGGATGGAATTGAAGAGGGTGGGATCTAACGCATATATAACCAGGGTATTGAGTGTGTAGGATCCAGTTTCACTCTGGGAACAATGGTAAAAATGCAAGTATTGTTAAACTTTTGTTATGACTGAGTGAAATAAATAAAATTCTAAAAAAAATAAATAAATAAATAAAGCAGTAAGCACCCTTATGGATAACATTTTGAAAGGTTTATATAAGAACACTTACTGAGAGGGTCACTGGCTTGGCTTATTGATGCTAGTGGGCTACTGTAAAAAGCATTGATCATTTGTGCCAAGTGATGTCAACCTTTCTGAGCTATATGCCTGCTGTTTCTGCATTTTTGAGTCAAGTTGCTTTACAGACTAATTGGGAATAATTTGTCTTGAAAAGTGACTATAAGAGCCACCATTGCATGGCAGGCATTGAAATAACCATTTTTGGCCATGATCCCTCCTAGTTGCAGGTTACCTCGAAATTTATTAGGTTAGGGCCAACTGCACATTTCAATCCAATGACCCTGGAATTGAGCTAATCAGGCAACATTTTAAATGTGAGTTCCATTGTAAATTGGGTAAAGTGTTAAATTCCTTGGTAATTTATTTTTAATGTGGGTATGCGCTAATTTATTTTGGAGGTTTTTGTTTAAAATTATTGTAATGTTTCATTGGTAAATGTTTTGAAGAGAGTTTAATAAGACATTCTTTTCATTATGGCTGAGTTCATGGAATATTTCTTTGGCTCACTTTTTAAATTTTGAGTAATGATTTTGAGAAAGTTAAAGAGGAGTTTTTCCTTTTGTGCTTTTGAGAAAACTCCTTTGGAATACTTTCTGAAGTTGTCATATTTACAATGGTTTTTTGCCTTTCTTTCTTTTGTTTTTAGGAAATGTGTTGTATAATTTTATTTGTTTGCTTGTTACATTTATGATTAATATGTCAAATTTGTCAATGCTCTTTACCTATGTAATTATCACCTTAATGTGCAGGTTTTTAAAACTAATTTTCATGGGAGTGTATTTCTTTAATTGTTATCATGCTTTAATCTGTTTTTTTTTATTCCTCCCAAATTTATTGTTGCTTTAATGGACTGGTCTTCTTGCAATGTTTGTAGATTGTGGACTGAATACTATGAATGAAATAAAATAAATTAAAGATGGTACAAATGAGTTCAGAGTACTTGGCACCTTAAGCTATTTGGCATTCACCTTCTTAGGAGAGAGGGAAAAAAAAAGACAGATTGACCTAACTTGAATTCGAACCCAGGACCACTGGATTAGCAGTCGCAAATGTTACCACTAGACGATGGAGGCAGCCTGCTTCAATCTTGTCGAATAAACTCATGAGCATTGTCTTGGAAATTTTCTTTTTCTATCTTTAGTTGTGTACACTAACCTTTCAACATTTACTTCCTTATTATTTCAGTTTGTTTCCTAAAGTGGAAGGCATTAATGCTGTATGGCACTAGCAAGAGAATGCCAATCATTAATATGAAGATATTTCAGCAATTTTATGATCTTGTGGAAAGGCCTATTGCCTTCTTTTGGATTTTCTTGCTGCTACTGTTCTGTAATTGTTTGGTGTTTTTTTTTTTCACTACTGATTTTAGTATTTAGGCACCATAGGAGGTGGACACTGATGATACATGAGATGAGATGAAATGATAAATTGTTAAAGGATATTTTTTTAAGGAAGGAAGCGTTCCCAGCCTAAGTTTAGGGTACCTCCCCAGCATTTCCCATTTATGACTGAGGAAAACCTGGAAAAAAACCCAGCAGGGAGGATGGGATTCGAATTGTGGGATTGTGGATTCGATTCCCAAACCTGCCACTCATGAATCTGCACCGTAACAACCTCAGTCACCTGTGGCAGTATTTTTTTGTTTGATGGGAATGATGGGTTACTGTATTATTGGTAGTTGTGAAAGCTGTTGTTGGGAAATGGTCAAATTGGACTGCAAATTTATATTTTTGTACATATACATTTATAGTGCAAATTTGTATAAATCAAAGGCTCTATTAGAGGCTATGAAACACCATAATTATTATGAACAAAGAGAAAGAGACATGTGCATCATCATCATCATCATCATCATCATAAAATGCATTTCTTTCAATTTTAGGTTATATGTGGACTATATGAGATAATCAATGTTTTTATTTCCATTTCTTTTTTTTCCACTTTCTGGCTTTCTATAATTCTTCATTCTGTCATGGTATGTTTTTCTTCTCTCTTCTATCCAGATAATATTTTTCTTCCTTTTTTTACATGGAAACCTATTATATTATTATTTTATTAGTGTTTAAAATCCACTTTTACTATGAGATTTCATAGATAATATACAGGATAAAATGATAAACAGTGGAAAGATTAAAATGTAAATTGGAATTGCACAGTGAAGCTAATCACATAATTGATATCATTGTATGATTCAGTTGAACTACACACTCTTAATGCTTCACTTGCCTGTTACAAATGTATGGAACCGGTTTCAAGAACATTTAGTTCTCATCTTCAGCCAGGCTAAAGTCCAACTGTCAAATCATTTGTTTAGTTATGGGAATGTGTATTCTGCTCTGGTGGCAGTGTGATAAACTTGTAGCTTGTGTTTTCATCTCCGGCAGTGTCAAAGTTCATTAGATTGTCTTTGTATTTGTAGAAGTAGATTTTCTCCCAGGTTGCTAGTTCCATAGGTCCTTGTATTAATTTGAACAAATTTGCTTTATTCATTATGTCATGATTTTGTGTCCAAAAATGATATGATATTGCTGATTTCTCTATTTGCTTGTACTTTATGTTCCTGAAATGTATCTTTAACCGTGTACCTATGTTTCTCTTTGGTTTTCAAATGTAGATTTTTTCATATTCTGCACAATTTATTTTGTAAATAACTGCTTTTTACTCATGTGGAATACTGTCATTAACATTGTCTATCAGTAAGTTTTTAACATTAAATCTATTAATCAGTGCCAACCTGATATTAAAATCTTTTCTGATGTGAGAACTAAATGTTCCATACATTATGACAAGTAAAGCATTAAGAGTGTGTAGTTCAACTAATGATACAATGATATCAATTATAGGGAAAAGATTTTTTCTTAAGGAAAGAAGCATTCCAGGTCTTAGTTTATAGTACCTCCCCAGCCTATGCAATTTATGAATACTGAGAAAAAGCTACAAAAACCTTAGCCTGGGAGGGTAGTTCTAGTGAAAATTGAGCTCCCAGGACTCCAGCTTATGAGTCCATACTTTATTGATCTCAGCCAGTCAAGTATTTGCTTTGTGGTATTTGTAATGCAACGGTAAAAGGAAGAATGTGAAATGTCTGACAATCACTACATGTCAGAACATTTACAGATCTTATAACAAATTGTTTATGAGGAAGTCACTCAAATTTCACTAGCTTTATTCCACTTACTTGGACATGTTTCAAAGGCAAATTTCCTTCATCGTCAGCACAGTTCCACTATCAGCTTTCCAGCATGCTATTAAGATGTCGTTCTTTGGATTTTATAAACTTTTTTGATGAGGTTGCTGTTGTTTGGAAGATCAAAATTAACTAAATTTTCTTTTTTTTTTCGTTCAAGAATATATTTTCCCACATGGGTAATTCTATGGGCTTTTGAAGAGCTTTTAAGAGTTTTGGTTCATTTGGAATTCATGAACCAAAACTCTTAAAAGCTCTTCAAAAATAGAATTATCCATGTGGGAAAATATATTCTTGAATGAAAAAAAAAATATTAGTTAATTTTGATCTTCCAAACAACAGCAATCTCATCAAAAAAGTTTATAAAATCCAAAGAGCGACATCTTAATACCATGCTGGAAAGCTGATTGTGGAACCGTGCAGTTGATGAAGGAAATCTGCCTTTGAAAGTCCAAGTAAGTGGAATAAAACTAGTGAAATTTGAGCAACTTCCTCATAAATAATTTGTTATATGATACTATATTCACTGTGAAAATGCCAAACTATTAAAATTTATATTTACAGATTTATTTCCATATTTAGATTATTGCGTATTACCAAAGAAAAATAAAATGTATACTTTTCACAGCTGCAGCATTAATATATGCTCCAGATTAATTTTATTAAATCCATGCATCTTACAAGGAGATATACAGATAAAAGTATCCATATAACTAGAACTTATAATCAACAAGACAACATAATTAAGATATAGCAAATTATAAACATTCAAAACATAACAAAAATACATCTATTAATTGACCATGAGCAAGTACATTCTACAAGAAAAGAAAATAATTATCTAAAATATCAACACTGTACAAAGCTTTACAAATAAGCCATTTGTTGGAATGCTTTTTTAAAATTTAAAATGTTTATATTTTGAATATATGATGGGAGTTTATTGTAGCCTTATATACCTGTGGGTTTACAACAATTTGTGATTTAGACAATCTTGTGTATGGAACATCCAGATTGTCATTATTGTGTATATCAAATTACATAAACATAACAGTTTTAAATTATCCTTTATGTAAAGTAGGCATTTAATAACCTACTTTTGCTACAAACACATCCTTTCAGTTCCACAAGAATTAATCCATAATAGAATAACATATAGCAAGTGTGTGCAGAAAAAAAGCATAGTAGGCATAGAAAAACAAAGTAAATAGTTAAACAGTTAGCTCTCGTTATTTAACTTTAAAGGGTTTTTCATGAAAAAGTACAAAAATTGTGGAGTTTTAAAGACTGACTAGCTCTACACACTTTTTTTTTTAGCAATTTTGGTATTAAATTTGAAAATTTTACTATTTTAAGAAAAAAGCATTGCTCCGATTAAATGGTAAAGTTTATGTTATTAATTATCTAAATTATTATAACATTTTTTGTAAGCTTAAAAGAAATTACCTTCTGTAGCACTGACGCATTTGACTCGATCCCGCACTTCAACATTGTAGTTCTCAAAATACATGAATACTCCACGAGGATCATATCTGCCCTTTGGATAATAAACTTTAGAGTAGCTATGGGACCACTCAAAGCGTTCATAGCCATCATATGTGGCCAGTTTACCATACACCTAAATAAAAAAACTGCATTAACTTTACAAGATAACTATACTTATAGCACTGGATGTTAAGACTCAATGAACTAAACTTTTTACTAAAATGATTTTACTTCACAGAAAATCTTTGCAAATCTACTTCCTTTACGTTGTTGAGTAACAAAAACAGATTATAGTATTGCACTGAAAATAAGCCACACTTTTCATCTATATTTGCTGTATGAAAAGTTAGGTTGCAGTTTATATTGGCTGTCACATTTCACGATATCATACAACATTTAAAAATGGTAATTATTTCTCATTTTTAAATCATGCAAAATACAGCTAGCATCTGTAAACGAGAGATAATATTTTTGCAGCAATGCAAAGTTTTATAAGCTTGTATCAGTTCTTATGAAAGTCTTGAATCTGTCGTCTTAACACTTTTCATGCTTCACTAACCTTAAAAATATACGGAACCGGTTTCAAAGATATGTTATCTCCATCTTCGGCCATGGACGACTGGTGTGAAAGGTTGTTGTTACGTAGTATCAGAAGCAATGTTCTGCTCTGGTGAAACTTTTATGGACTTAAAATTTATATTTTCTTCATTCGGAATGTTAAAATTCATCAAATGATCCTTATGTTTGTAGATGTAAATATTTTCCCAAATATCCAATTCGACTGGTCCCTGTACAGCTCTCAATAATTCAACTTTTTTCTTTATATCATGATTTTCGGTCCAAAAAAGATATGCCACCGCCGATTTTTCTATTTGTTTATATTTTAAAATAGAAATATCAGCGGTGGCATATCACTTTTGGACCGAAAATCACGATATAAAGAAAAAAGCTGAATCATTGAGAGCTGTACAGGGACCAGTCGAATTGGATATTTGGAAAAAGATTTACATCTACAAACATAAGGATCATTTGATGAGTTTTGACATTCCGAAAGAAGAAAATATAAATTTTAAGTTCATAAAAGTTTCACCAGAGCGGAACATTGCTTCTGATACTACGTAACAACAACCTTTCACACCAGTCATCCATGGCCGAAGATGGAGATAACATATTTTTAAAACTGGTTCCGTATATTTTTAAGGTTAGTGAAGCATGAAGAGTGTTATGATGACAGATTCAATTCACATGAGCTTCACTGTGTTAGTTCCATATGAAAAATTTTTTTAAAGATTTATATTTTTTAAATAATTTACTTATGAAAGTCTGTTTTTCACCAATATGAATAAGAGCAAAAAGCACCACTTAAGAATTCTATAAGGTTACAACTCAGATTTCCAATCGTTCATTACACTAGAACTGCAAACAACAAAGAGACTGGAAGAAAATATAGACCAGATAAATCTATTGTGCGACACTGCATTGCTTCTGAACAGAAATGGAAAGTAGTAGTTTCAATGCAAAAATCTTTGGCAAATATCTGGAACTTGAAGATAAAACTCTTTTCTGCATGAAAGATGGGATGCCCATCTCACCAGAGGGAATTCAAATGAAAGTTTTGGAAATTATTAAAATCTTTATGGTTAGTGCCATCGGTTAATGCAGAGAAGTGATCTTGCTCTCTAACAAAGCACAGGGACTGCCAGCAGATTTTTAGGAGAAAGCCAGTACCTTACAGTGATATATTATCCAAATGCTATAGCATCAGTCATACCCTTTTCATCGGATCAGCAATGCTGACAAGACACCCATATTTTTCCACATGATGCACAATATAAAGTAGGCAAGAAAGGGGCAACAAGGAATGAGAAACTTAGAATAATGGGGATGTTAGCTGTTACAGTCAGGTTATTCCCAAGAAGAAAACTTTACCAGGAAGCAACATAACTGATGGCTGAGTGGCTGTATGTTTTTTGGAATTGCTGAGAGTTATGCTACTCTGACTGAAATTAACAACTTGATTTATAAAAGATAAGAGTTCATCATAATACCCAAAGATATAACTTCAAAGCTATAGGCCCTTGATATTATGAAGAATGACTGCTTTCAGGTTAGCTTCTGCAAGGGAATCATGCCCTTACTTGTTTGTTAAGATTAAGAAACTATCAACACCCTTCTTCTCGCTTTATGGTCAGAGTCTATCACAAAAGGTTTGCAATCCAGCATTTGACATAAGCATATTTTTAGCCCTTTGGTGATAGACTCTGACCATAAAGCGAGAAGAATGGTGTCATCCACATTATGTAAGGATATTACAGAAAACTGCAAGAGTGATGAAGTGAAAAAGGCAATGAAAATGTGTTAGGTGCTAGTATGTTTAGAAATGTTACTTATTAGTAAGAAGTAAATAATGATTAATACCACACCTAACAAGAAAATGAATGTGTACAGCAATTTTTTTCCCTTAATCTCTCCCATTGGCTTTTAAAAAATTTAAAGAGAGCAACTATATTCAGGCTAATACCATATTTTTATTTTTACTATTGTACAAGCTTAGCCCCCCCCCCCCAAGAAAAAAGTAAGGGAAAAAAAAACAGCCACAGCCAGAAATCATGACTGATTTGAAAAACATCAGAAGCATTCACTAACACTGGGTTTATGTTCAAGTTATGCCATAAACAGGAAATGCATTTCAAACCATGTATGCTGATGGCTGAGTGAACAAAAGACATTTCTAGAAATAAGACCTACTTAGGTTCCAATCATGATTGTACTTTAATTTATTTGTTAGTTTTTGCAAGTAAAATGAATGTTTAATACAGGCAATAATATATCTTTTAATGGACAGGATACGTTTAAATTTTAAGGCATTTATGCTCAAAATGAAAAACATAAAAACATAAATTTATTTTCAAAATAAATAGCACTTTAAAAAAATGTCTTTGTTCATTTAAAAATAATTATTATAATTTCCTATTTATTTTGAAAACAAAAATTACTTCAAGATTTTTCTTTTCTTTATTTTGTTTTTTATATGTGAGCTTAAATGCCTTAAAAGCTTTTGGAAGATATACATTATCATGTATATACTAAACATTATTCTTATTAAAACAATTCACACATGATAGATTTTGAACTTAATTAGTTATTGCTAGGCACCTGATTTTAATGGCTAGACTATCAGCATATGTCTGCCATGGAAAACTATATGCAATTGATGATGACAGATTGAGGCTGAAGGCTGCAAGACATGCCATGAGTTGAGTGCTAAGCAAAGCAGAACTTATATAATTGAACACTTTGAGAGCCTGCTTTTTTTTTGTCTCAGGGTGTACAACATTACTTCTCTCTCTCTCTCACACACACACAAATTATTATTGAGGGAATCACTCAAATTTCATTAATTTTGTTCTACTTACTTTGACATGTTTCAAAGGCTGTCACCTTTATCTTTTGCATGGTTCCACTATCTGCTTCAGTTTATATACTTATTTAACAAGAGAAATTTAAATAACACTAGCATTATTAGCTAATTTCATCTACATTTGGTGTTATGCAGCTTTATGTTGGTAATCCTTTTAAAAACATGCCCCTATGTAAAATATTATTAAAATCCTAGTACATATATGTCATTTCTCCAAACTTTTAATAAAGACACAAATTACATCCTACTTCTATGCAATATTATTTTCTCAGAGAATAGCAATTAATTTTTTAGAAAATCAGCATTGAATATAATTATGTTTATATATAGATAAATACAGTCATGCCATAAATACTTTTAAATAGAAATTAAAAACAGAAAAAACATTTAAAGTTTTTGGCAAATTATTTTGCTTAAGGTACACTCATGCTCAAGCCAAGGAAACCATTAGATATATTCTAACAATGATCCATTATCTTACTGGGCTGTCTTAAGCACATACATTTCCGCATATCATGAAAAAGAAATACACAAGAGTTTCAGTGACAACTTGACTGTTTGTGATACGTAGTCTTCCTAACCACAAGTTAAGAAGTCTCATCAATTAGTTTTATAATATTATCTAGAACAGGAATATGAAATTGATAGTGCTTATGTATTCTTTGGTGGCCCATCCTGCTGGAGGGAGAAAAAAGAAAAAGAAAAAAAGCATTTTTCTGTAAAAACCCATTTCCCTATTGAAGTCGCTGCAATGTCACCACTCTTATTATGCCAATATATCTGATATCATTCTGAAGGCATGTTCACTATTTAAGGCAGATTTCTGTTCCATACATCAGTCAAACTTATCTCCAATTACTTCCATAAATTGATAATGTTTCAAGTTATCGAAAATTCCAACTATAGAACTTATGAAAAACAAATTACTTATGCTTTTCTAATTACATAAATTCAAAAAGTACCAATTCTACTATTGTTTGTTTTCCAGGTTATGACAGCTGGGAAGTGACACAATTTCATTAGATATGTATGCAGTAGGAACAAAGTATGTGGGATTTGGAAGATATAATAGTGCAGTGGAAAAAATTAGTTATTGATTTGGGAGAGAAGCCCAAAAATATGTGACAATGAAACTTCTTAACTGGAGAGAGTCAAACCATTGTTAAACTTAGATCGGATTGCTGGACAGCATGTTACTTGAATAGTACTAATTTTCTAAGTCATTAACACATGTATTATCCTATAATTATGTTAAATCAAAACACTGATACTGATTTGTTTTCTTTACATAAACAAAATGATTGTAAAAATGCACATTACTTTTTTGCCATGGCTACCAACTGGTACATCATGCTATGAACCATCTGCTTCTGTCTGCAGTACAATACTTTACTTTATTCTTTTGTTCAATAAGATGTAATGACACCAGCCATGGAACCCTGAAAGAATATTTAGTACCAATTCTAGGCTACATCGACACTTCAAAAGATTTTAGTATTAAAAAAAATTGTTAGAATTGCTGTATATTTTAAATTTATCTAAATCATTGATTATTAATACTCATATATTTACAAAAAATTACAGTAATTGTAGAGTATTTTACTCACAATTATGTCTTTGAGTAAAAGTCTGTTAATATCTTAAGCCTCATATTTTGCAGCACCCTATTTTCTACAAAGTTTTCCAGCAAATTAGCCTGAAATGAATCAATCCCCAACTGTATGGCCAAGTATTGTGTTTGTTCACAAATATGAAATTCTATAGCTTTAACTACTGAAACAATGCTTCCTACAATTGCAGGCAATTTTATGTTTTAACACTTTCTAACGCGAAATGCAATTCTTGCATAATTTCTTTTTTTTATTTATTCTTTATTTTTTCTCACACTTTTTTCCATTTAGTGAATCAATTGTAACTTTTTACTTACATTTAAAACTCTTTACTTCTTTTCCATGTTGTTGACTTGATTATACTAGGTAAGCAATGCTTGACACAATTGCGGGACAGGCCGGCAGCGCTATGTCGGCAGAGGCAGGAAGTATATTTCCCCTCTGCTGTGCGAGGCTTCGGTATAAGTTGAAATCTTGTCCAAGTAGCAAATGTTTGTTAGGCGATGCAATACAGTGTATTCTATTACCCTAAGAGTAATCATGTGTGATTCACATGTGCATATAGAATCAGTACATACTCTAAGGAGATTATTTCAAGAGAAAATTCCTGATTCAGTGGATTTAAACTCCTGCAATTTTTTCTCTGGGGGGCATTAAAAGAGAAAGTGTACAGAACAAATCGATACACTGTAGATGAACTTAAAACTAACATTTGTCAAGAAATTGCTGCCATTTCTCAGAGGGAACTGCACAGTGTAATGAGCAATTTCCTAAGCAGTTGTCAGAAATGCTTGAATAACGAAGGAAGGCAGTTCCAGCATCTCCTTGCTTAATATATATGAGTAATTTCTTTTCTTTATAAGTGTTTATGTGATGTATGTTAGAAATAATTTACGGGACAAATCATACTATATTTACTGTGGACTTCCTGTAACCTGCACTGCCAACACAGTCTCACTGGCTGGCCGCATGAAGGATCGTTCAGCCCAAAGCTTATTCTAGACTGAACAAACTGATGCTGCCTTTAAGATCATCATCATGCGATAGCTTTGACTTAATCTACCTAAATAAGTTTGTAAACATTTACTTAAAGTAGTAATAAAAAACCATTACAGCTTAAAATATGTAACTCCAAATTAAAGAAAGTCAAAATTGCCCTTAGGCCATTTTGCTTTTCAGAATTATAACATTTCATAACAAAACATAGCTCAGGATTAGAATAAGAGTTTGAGGACAGGTTATTACATGTCCTTTGTCATCCCACGAGTGCCACTTGGGGCACAATTTGTATTCATCTGTATTCATTAATGCAGTAAAATCAGCATTAATGGGTTGATTCCCAGAAAAGAACACCTCCAAAGTTATACAGATCCTGATTAAAATTCTTATTAAATTAATCATACTTTATGAATTCATTATTTGCATATAACACATTAATTTTCACCTTAACTTCAAGTTACAGATATATATTTCTGAGACAGTAAAAATTCTTCAAGATATAAAAAATTTCAACTTATAGAATGTGTATTTTATGTGAATTATATTTATCCCAATGGGATTAAAAGTCATTTGAGATGTCAACAAATTAACACAATTTGTGGATCATGCAATTCTAGCACGTTGTAGTATAACTTCATATGCCAAGAGACAGTTCTATCAAAATTTTCACAAACAGTTCGAGTTATGTAAGATGTACAGATCATGTGTAGCCTGTAAGATGTACTTCATAGTCCAAATGAATTTGACACACCCCATTTACACAATCATATACCTTGAACTTGTAGGATTTTCAGTTTGCTTCCCCATATAAAGTTAAATAGTTTCTGTTTTGAACACTCTCAATAATCTGATTTATGGCATAACTTTGTCAATCTAAGTCCCTTAGATGTTACATAAAAATGTTATTACCTCAAAATATTTATGTAAAAAAGAGAAAGGTATGTATATTTCTCCACCTTCCTTTCTACAGCCAATACTATACTCTCCATTAATGTGACAATCAATCTCTTCATATCCCTGCAAATCACTACTGCCTCCACGATCTGCTCCTTCACCTCCATATGTGTCCTGAAAACGAAATGTCCATTATTTATAACTTTAAATATGTCATGTAAATAATAAAATGAAATGTAAAGAATTTAAAGTTCATTAACTTCATTACTTGCGATTAGTCTTTTCAGAATGAGAAAAACAAAGCAACATGTTATAGACAAGGCACACCAGACTGAAAACAGACATTTTCCAGTAAGTATATTAATTTAAATACATCATGTACAAATGCATAAAAGATGCTGCACCTTGAAGTTATATGATAGCACCAAAGATACCTACTATTAAGGATGCTTTTCATGAGATCAAGAGCCTGAGCTATTACAATTATAGTTGTGTTCCAAAACAACAAAATAGATGCATAGTTTTTCCTCTTGCTCATTCCTAACTCTGCAAGACTCTCAAGCCCAAAACATACTACTTATATCATGTGTTCAAATGTAAATGGGATTTTGTGTCACTTAATGTCATTGTTATGCTTGTAGTGCCTAACTTGACAATCCTCATGGTGTACTTCCCTCCTAAACCCAAGATTGTTGATTCAATTCCAGCCAGGATCAATGGATTTTTTCGAGAGTAAAAATCCTTGGTATTGTTTCCTTTGGAAGAGAAGTTAAGCTGTAGGTTCTATGAAAAAGAACCTCAAGCCTGGAGGAAGAGGCCTCTGAGCAAAATTTATCAGCTATTTAATGCCCTGAATTGAATTGGATGCTGATGACCTGAGATGTTAAACAGCATCCATAAATAAAGCAAATCAAGAATAGAGTCTACCTCAAGCCAGTAATCTATTTCTTTTGTTTGATAATGAATAATAAAACAAAAATAATTTTTGTGTGTGTTTTCTTCTGTTTCAATGAATTAAGCAAGAATTTTGTCCTTTTATTAACCTACATCTATTTGAAATTGGGCATATAAATGAATGATCTAAATTACATATGTGATGTATTTCTTTGCTGTTTATGACAAATATTGTGCAAATTAGCAAAAGAAAGTACCATACTATGTTACTAGCTACGAAACTAATCTAGGTCCAAACAACACTCTTTCCTACTCTCTCCTAAAACTGAACAGAAGAGGAATAAGGAAAGAAGTTGTATTAATTACTGCACATGGCCACTTCAGGGAAATATCTATATAAAGTGGGACCCTATAAGGTTGCACTGATTTGTAGATTGTGCAAACAGAATGAGGAGACTGTCTTGCACATCCTGTTTAATTGCCCATCTCTTTCTATAACTAAGGAAGAATTGTGAATGGATGATGACATTAGAATCAAAATATTGCAACTTGCTGAAGGAACAGATTTTGAGAAAGGGTAAAAACATCTCTTCCTATGGGGTTGCACAATAAGCCTTTTAGGCTGACATGCAAGAGTTCAACAAAACTCCTACAAACTCCCCGCAATCTAATCTAAGTACTACATTTTTTAAATTGGTCAAGAAATAATTTACACTGAAGTATCATAACAATACTGCTCCTCAACCAGAACTTCTGTTTGAAAGTAACTATAAATTTATAACAGTTGTAACATTCAAGATGCCCATAAGAAATATTTTTTTTTAAATTTAATGCAGTTTATTACAATAAAAATGTGGATGACATTTATTTATAGTTGAAATTCAAATTAATTGATATGCTAAGAACAAATACAAACTACCAAGCATTTTGATGCCCCCTCACAATTACAAAAATATAAATACAGTAATTAGTTTCATTCTATCATCTTAATTCTAATATAATGAACAATAAATAACATTTTTTCATTGCTCTGCCTATACCATTACAGCTAGCTACAGCCTATACAAACTAATAACGACTTTATTTCTCAAATGCATACTAAATGTTACATTTCGAATTTAATAAAATTATAACCCACTCCTTTACTCCACTCCACTCCACTCCACTTTACTCCCACTCCAACCACAATCCTTTATCTACATCCTAATATGATTAATCAAATGCAGCCCTTTAAATTATTGGATTTACTTCCCTTCTTAGTACCCAATTCCATTTATTTTTAACTTTGCACAGGAATTCTCCTACATTCCTGCTATGTTTACTAAAGATTTTTATTAAGGTTATTTTTCTATCTAATTTAAACCATTTTTCATTTATAAACCTTTTCCTCCAGAGTCCTGTCCCTTTGCATTCAAACACTATATGTTCCATATTTTCCTTTCCCCCACATATTGGGCACTGATTCTGAGGAAACCCTTTCCTTATTCCTTTTAATCTCCACACACCTGCTCTTAGCCATGCAATGCCCTCTCTTTGTTCTTTATTTGATTCATCAATATACTTCTCTCTTTCCCAATTATTTTTCATCGGTATATAAAATACTAAAGATTTTTTGCCTGCTATGTAGCTAAACAGTTTTTGTATTTCTATATCTTCCAATCTCTTTCTTACTATTTTCCAAAAACCCTTTTCATTGTTCTCCCTCTTCCTCCCAATGTCTCCCATTCCATTGTTCTCCAGAATTATCATAAGACTATTACTTCACCCATTGCTCCTTAGGCTCTTTTCCTGAAACTATAAGCATTTCCTTAACAAATTTCTTTCATCTGAGTTTAGGATTCTAAACCAATATATTTACAGGATGTCGGAATCCGCACAGTGAAACTTTTATTAATCTTATTTTGATTTAAAGTAAAAGACAAAAATCATGTCGTCACATTAAAACTCTCTTTAAGTTTCACAAACACACTTGTGTTTAAATTAAATTTACTTTAAATCAAAATAAGTGTGTTTGTGAAACTTGTAGAGAGTTTCAATGTGACGACACAATTTTTAGTGTTTTACTTTAAATCAAAATAAGATTCTGAACCTACATTTGAGAGCTCTTTCCATAACCACACTTTTCCTTGCCACTCTTACCATTTCAATTTGTGCAACTGCTGTTGTACTCAGCACACCTAAAATTTCTCTACAAAACATCCTATGCACAACATCCATAATTTCCCATCCCCCTTCCAGTCCCATATTTCAAAACCATACAACAATTTTGCCTGCACCACCAACTATAATTTTTTCCAGCCACTTAACATTTATATCTGGTATTTTATATTTGCAACCTCTAACTGCTGCCATTGCTCCATTCCCTTCTGCCAAAGCTAATTTTTTTTTGCTTTTCCCATTTGCCACCCCCATCAATTTTAACTCTTTGATAAATGCAATCCCTAACTACCTTATATTCTTTATCTCCTTTCCTCCACTTCTCATAGTTACTCAATTTTGCTCCTTTCTTGAATACTACTATTTGAGTCTTCTCCTGATTTACCTTCAAGTTCCAATCATTACAGTATTTGTATATTTGCTGCAAGGATTGCTTTAAGCCAATTGTTGAGATGAATCCAACAACTAAATCATCTGCAAATAATAACCCCGGAATTGTGACATTATTAATAACTGGCTATGAATTGTTACTCTTTTTTATCTCTGTTAAAATGAATAAATAAACAAATTAAAAATTACTGGGCTTAAATTACACCCTTGTCTTAACCCTTTCTCTTGAATTATTTCTCTTGTTACCATTCCTTCCCAGCTTTCACACAAAAGGTATTTCTCTTGTATAATGCTTTGAGAATGTTCACCATATGACAACTTACTACCTCATTCAGTAATTTATCCCATAACAATTGTAACTCTATGCAATCATACACTTTCATAATATATACTATCATAATACTATCTTTAAGTATTTATAGTTAATATGAAAATAAATAAAAAAAACTGTATCCTTTGTCAAAATATGGCATTCCCTACTTCATTTATCTACAGGATTAAACATGCTCCATAATAATTTAAAAAAGGAAGTCCCATTTAAAATTGCACTTTGAGGTATCTTGTAACAGGCACTGTAAAAACACAGAAGAAAAGTTCACTATAAACTGTGCCAATGCCTAATCTTTGCCCAATGACATTAAACAATTATTTTTTATTTAACTTGTTCTTAGGAAATATTGATACTTTTTGAAAATGTACTACAAGGAAATTAATTATATTGAACTAGTCAATCGCTGTTGGTATTATGTCATCAGTTATGTAATTTGACTAGTTATATATTCATATGTGATTAATATACAAATGTATAGAATACTAAAATATCAGAAGTACATATTCTTGTTCTTAGATCCCAAGGTCAGCAAAGCTTAAGATACTAAACACATAATACAACTTATAAAGCATTCAAACACATGACCTAAAAATATAACAAACCATCAGCTTTTACAATACTTGATAAAAGAAGTTCATATTTAGGAAATATTGACCTAGTCTAACAACATGATAAATTAATTAGTTATAAGTTGTTGTTGAAATTAAAATATTCATTCATTCTATGGAAGACATGAGTATTTAATAATTTCTTTAATTTGTTCTTAAAAGTTTGCACTTCTGTAAATTACATAGAAATTTCAATGAAGCTGGAAGTCTTATATACTTACACTGAAGAGCATTATCTGCCCTTCTGGAAAATGTTTTAGTGAAACTGTTGATTTATTTAAGCCAACAGTTAAGTAGCATGTTTAATATTCTATTATGTAAATATAGATTCATTTTAAAGTTACCAAATTGTTAACAACAAACTCATGAAAGAATATGTTACTCTCCAGTAAGAATAAGAATAATGAAGTTCTTAAATAATGATCTATATGACTGCCGAAAAGCAAAATCATAAAGAATTCTTATAGTTCTTTTTTTTTTTTTTTTTAAAAAAATGAACTGTTTCTTAATGAAAATGTGCAGAGGTACACTATCTTGCATTGACTTCTCAAATCAAAGGACGCAGAGCTGAGCTTTGGAACTATAGTCCCTATATGTTTCTTCCAACTTAGTTCCAAAAACTTGGTTTGAGGTCCTTTCCATCAGTCCTTTCTACCATTCTTCACTAAGGCTTTTACAAAAACAATTATTTAATTTGCAACCACTGTTTCTGGACACATTCTGTGCTCCATATCTTTTAACACTTCCTCATCTAAACTATGCAAACTAGTTAGAGACTTTTGTATATGAAGGTGCACAGTCTACAAAAGTTCTCTATAATTTTCCAGGCATTCTTATCGTTTCAGGCTATATGTATAATCATAAAAAATCATTACATGAAAATGGGATGGAGTCACTTCCATCTTAGAACATCAAGCAGCGAGTGTACAAAGATATTTTGCTGCAGCTCCAAAAATGAGAGCCACATGCAAACTTCCACCATTACACCAGAATGTTCAATGTCTTTCAAAGTCAATATAATTAATATTATGCTCAATGATAGTAACCCAAGTATCACTATTGAACATGGTATACATTGTGATCAAAGTGCAATATCAAAATTAAAAGGTTATAAACTAGTTACGCACAAATCATTAAGTTGGAGGTGTTGAAATATATGTACAAACAAATATTATATGTACATAGTTCACAAGATTGGATTAAATATCATAGTAAGGAAATGATAGCTGAAGTCTCCACATCAAACTAGTACGAGAGACACTGTAGATGTAACTGTGATATTCTTCCAGGCTGTTTTGCAGTGGTCTGCTGGAGATGAGGATTCCAGATGTTTCGTCTGCTACTATGGGAGACATCTTCCGTGGCGTGGAAGGGTTCTCCTCTCTGTTAACACTGGGTTGGCCGTCAGAGTCGCTTTATTTATACTGCCAGCGCTCCCGGCTGATTGGTCCAGACCGGGCAGCTGCTTGTCAGCTGGTGGGAGGAGCCTGGCCTTTCCTGTGCTGCTGCTCTCTTGTAATAGGCTCGCTATGTTTTCATGTGTTATATGTAGTACTTTGTTGTCGATTGCTGGAAACCAGTTGCACAGACCTACGAGAGCTTCCATGCAGGCAACATCTTGTCAGAGCAGCAGCACCAGCACTTGAGCATTTAGTGTAAAGATACTGGCAGGCAGTGGACGTTGGTTCCCTGCAAGCCCCCCCCCTTCTCACCTTAAGGAGAGCAGTGATACAAAAAAATTCCAAAGCGACGAGTTGTGACCATGGCAAGCAATGGACTAGCTTCCCCTTCTAGCTTGCCCACAGCGCAGCTATTCAGTTGCAGGAGCCAGTTACCAGCTGCAGCCTGTGGCAAGGATAGGACTTTTTCTTCACCCAGTACCAGTGAAGGTAAGATTTTTACGTCTTCTTAGAGGTTTCCTTCTGTCTTTCTGCCTTCATCTATCCACCTATCTGACTGACCACAACCGACAGATAGACTACACTGAAAGTGGGGCTTGCAAGAGCTCAGCCCTCGAGCCGAAATAGTGGCTGAATGGGTGCCCCCCCTAAGGTGGTGCAAGCGGCCGGATAGCACCCGCGCCGACTCCATACTATTAGCGATTCTGATGAGGATGATATAAATCGACCTGGGCCCAGTAATAAGGGCACTTCGGCCGCCTCACGGCCGCAAATTAGAGCATCTCAGCGTAACAAGCCTAACGAGCAATTGCCGGCAGACGCGTCGGCCCCTCCTCCCCCTCCTCTCGCGCAGACTCGGAGAGATTAACCAATGTTCGAAGCTCTGGGAGGAAGAACACTGGCACTAGCCACACCCCCATCTCCATCCATAAGGAGGGAAAGAATACTGCCGATTACTTGCCTTCTAAACCCAAGATCGCGGGTTCAAACCCGGCCAGGATCGATGGATTTTTTCGGGCGTAAAAATCACGGCTTCCTTCGGAAGGAAAGTAAACCCGTGGGTCCCGTGTCGTACATTTACGGCACGAAAAAGAACCTCAAGCCTGAAAGAAGAGGCCTCTGAGGCAAAATTTGTCGGCCGTTCCACGCCCTGAATAGAATGGGACGCTGATGACCTGAGCTGTTAAAGAGCGTCCGTAAATAAATCAAATAAAAAAAAAATACCGGCGATTATGGCGGACCCGTTTCCCAGGTACCCTAGTAATGCGAAAGCTGGAGGCAAAACTGACGGGGGATTTTATTACCTCGCACAAACCTAGACGCGTGCGCATTCAAAATTTTCAGCAGCTGACCACGAGGCGGCAAGGGCCGTCCTTCGCGACGAAGGTGTACAATTCTACATCTTTTCTATACAGCGTCCTCAGGTGGAACGCCGTGTCATTCGGGCCCTAGACTCCGAATGCACAGTCGACTAACTGAAAGAGGCGCTTCTGGCAGAACACAATATCCAGTCCATCGCTGTTGCTGAACTTAAAAAGCACATCCGAGCAGAAGAAGGAGTTACTAAAGTACCAATGCCCCTGTTTCTCGTAATTACAAACAAAGAGAAAAATAAGGATGCAGCCCATTGATACTGTGCGTGTTATTCCACACCCGAGTCACCATAGAGATACTGTGGGCAAGAAGGACCGGCACATTGTTACAGGTGCCCGTCCCCGCTCGACGGGCGTAAATGTGCCAACTGCGGGCAATTGCATATTGGCATTTGTGGAGGCTGCCCTATACGTATAAAATTATTGAGGGGCGAAGGCACAAGAGCCCTGCGCCTGTTGGAAATAATGTTACCTGCAGGGGTCGGAGTCAGCCCTGGCAGCGGCAAGCCCAAGCGAACCAATGGCAGCAGAGCCTGGCCCGAGTGGTCTACAGACAGCAACTGAGCAACAACAACAGGCACCAGTGCAAAACAACACTATGGTCGATGCTGAGCCGAAGTCCCAGAGGGTGGAGGATAAAAAAGCTAAAAATAAGAAGAAAACGGCGCCAAAAACGCCGAAGCAGAACACTACTACTGGAGCGGTACCAAACAGCCAATTAGTGGCAGCCCAGCTACCAGCAGCGCCAACTGGCGGCCCATCAGCACCTGCTGTGCAAGCGCCCACTAATTTCATTACTCAGAGATCTCTGAATGCTTCGCACTGTCACCGGATTTTATAGGCGATGCAGATTTGCGGGAGTATCGGACTAACATGCAGTGGTACCTCGAAGTAATTCAGGTACATCTGCCAGCCTTACGCAACTCCAGAGCGGTGAACGAGGACGCCAATGCAGCCCAGGCAGATAAGACCTGTGCAATGCTTCGCACGCTGGAAATATTGTTCCCCCATGCCCAACCATAATGGCAGGCAGACTTGTTCGTCGACCATTTAGGGCCGCATCCTGGAATGCGGACGGTATTGGGGAACAATGTTCCACCTTGCTGGAATTTGTAGAGTAGCACGGAATTATGTTCTGTTGGTCTGCGAGATTCACTTATTGATCGATATGCAATTCACTCTGCCAAGCTACGTCACCCATAGAGCCGACCGGGTCAGCCGACAGGAAGGCGGCACAGCTGTCCTAATCAAAAACCACATAACCCACACTCCTGTACCGCTCCCGACCCTACAGCAGGTCGAAGCTTGCGCCATCCGACTGAATTGGGGGGGGGGGGTAAGACCTACTGCTGGTTGTGGCCTATGATCCGCCTAACCACCGCTACATAGAAGCGAACTACAAAACCTTACTGAACCTGCACCCGACTGTATACATTGTAGAATACCTTAACGCGAAGCACCAGCACTGGTATAGTCGCCAAATGAACAAAGAGGCCGCGAGCTGTACCGCCTCACAAGCGGAGACTCGCCCCTCATTGCGCACGATCCGAGAGGTCCAACGTTCCGTCCAGCCCAAGGTGGCAAGTCGGATGTCCTTGATATCATGATCACCAAAAACATTCCATTTCACTTGGACCTCACGGTAGTCAAGGAACTGGATTCCGACCACGATCCAGTCATGGTGGATACAGACGTGACTATGGCCGCTTTGCACTTTCCAGGGTGGAGTGAAGAGGTCGATTGGGATGCAGCAATCCAGCACCTAACCCAAACTGTAGACCCGAACCCTCGTATCGACTCCATAGAGACGCTCGAGGCAGCGGCTACAGTTTTTTCCGACCGCATCCTAAGCGTGGTACGCGCCAACACCTACCGCATCCCCCATGATCACCTAAACCCCATGACCATACCAAATGAGCTTAGGTAGCTCAGCAAAGCTAAGGGAGAAGTTTAAAAGCTATGGCAGCGCTTTCGTCACCCCAGGATCTGGGCAGTCCACCAGAGGTTCAAAACCCTAGTAAGAAGATTGCTTAGGGCGCACCGCAGAGAGGCCTGGGAAAGTAAAATGAAGCAGGTTGACCCCTTAAAAAGCTTACGTAAAGATAAAATTTTACATGCACACCCGATTAACGGCACCCGCGGGAGGCTCTCCTTCACCCCCCGGGAGAAAGCCGAGGCTCTCGCAGACTACCTGGAGACTCAGAGCTCCGGGAGAACAAGCAGGAGAAAACATCATTGACATCGTGGAGGGGAGGGTGGATGCTTTCCTTGAGGCACCGCCTGATCCCCACGATGATATCCACATCGCCACCCCGAAAGAGGTGGCGTCCCAAATCCAGTCTCAAACTCAACAAAGCCCCTGGACATGACCGCGTTACGGCGAACATGCTCCAGCACCTACCCAAAAAAGCTGTGCTACACTCGACACGGATTTATAATGCATGCCTTCACCTACGTCACTTTCCCACTGTGTGAAAAGAGGCGAGAGTGGTATGCATTTTGAAACCTGGCAAGAACCCAGTTTTCCCATCTAGCTACAGATCCACAAGTCTGCTCCCAGCCATCTCTAAAATTTACGAGCGGCTGATCCTAACCCGCATTTCTCCCCTATTCGAGGAGAATGGCCTCCTTCCGGATCATCAGTTTGACTTTCGGGCTGGCCACTCCACCACCCAGCAGCTACTGCGAGTAACGGAGAAGGCCTCCTTGGGATACCAAGAGAAGGCCAAAACCGTGGCAGTGCTGCGGACATTGAAAAGGCCTTTGCGACCACCTGGCACGAGGGACTACTCTACAAACTGCTAGAAGCAAGCATTCCTCCCCCCTTACATTACACTTATTGTTGGTTTCCTTAGAGACCGTAGCTTTCGTGTAAAGGTAGAGGGGAAGATGTCTACACAAAGGTCCATTGGCGCGGGAGTGCCGGAAGGCAACGTGCTGTCCCCGATACTCTTCGCAGCTTACACGGCCGATTTCCCAACAGAGCCAAAAGTGACGACATGCCAGTATGCAGAAGATGTCTTGATACTGGCACAAAACAGAAATTTGCAATACTGTTACCGGCCACTTCAAAGACAACTGAGAGCTATCGGGGAGTGGAGTGAGAAATGGTGTGAGGCCATAAGCCCAAGGAAGAGCTCTGCTCTTCTTCTAGCTCAGACCAGGCTTCCGCATGATCAACAGCCCCTTCGACTATGACGCAGTGTGATTCTGTACGGCTGCGAGGTCTGAGGAGTGGTGGCCAAGTCCATCATCCGCAGCATCCAGTGCGTGCAGAAAAGGGAGCTTAGGATGATATACGATACAGACCGAAAGTTTCCTTCTCACATTCTCCTTCAACAATCCGGAGTACCATACATCGTCGATGTCATTCGCAAGAGGGCAAAGACGTATAATAAGCTCCCATTCTACCTTAACCAGCTAGCGCGTCTTCTGGACCAGTATGACCACAAGGCAAAAAGACGATGCTCTTCATACAGGCTCCCAAAGGACATCTTGGGAACCTAACGAAGCATTCAACCAATTTTCCACCAGAAAAGTGGTGTCCCCATTGCTTAACCAAATGTCATCCCGGAGGTTGAGCAGCATGGAGCACGGACACCACTTGGATGGCTGGCCGCAGGTTAAGCTGCCTTGGCCATGGTCAGTACTTGGACGGTTGACCATCTAGCAACATTGGCCATGGTCAACAAATGGATTAGGGACCCTTGTCAAAATCATCAGAATCCAATACCTATAAAATATAGATGGAAGCACAAACACGGCATAAGACAGAAGTAAACCCACCAGAGACCTAACAATCGCAGGTGCGGCTAGGTACTGTGGCCTTCCCGTCCGCAGGGCGGCTCGCGACTGTTCTGGCGTTCTGGAAACCCGTTGCTATTTAGTTTTTGAGCTTCTTCTTTCCTGTTGAAATTGGTGGGGTGATTGTGGATTTCGATCGCTTCACGCTGTAGTCTTGCATGGCAATATGTTCCCCTTTCGCTTCGATGACATGTTCTGCTACCGCTGACTCATCTATCTGACCTAGACGACAGTTACTTTTGTGTTGTTTGAGTCTGGTGTTGATACTGCATTGTGTCGTCCCGATGTAGACCGAGCCGCAGGAGCAGGGAATGCGGTAGACACCGGCCGACGACAAAGGGTCCCGGGCATCTTTGAGCGTAGTACATTTCTTAACTGCTTAGTAGCCTTAAAGACAATCTTGACTCCGTGGCGTAGCAGTATATGTTCAATCAGGTTTGTGACGTTTTTAAAATAACGCAGAAAGGATTTACTCTTTACACGAGATTGGTCTGGTTTTTGGCTGATAGGTTGTGATCTTGGCGTGCGCTAAGGTCTTTTTACTTCTTGAATTGAGTAGCCATTGGCCCGTAATGCTTGTGGAGCAGTTCTTGTGGCAGTAACTGAGGCTCGCAAACGCGTGAAGCCCATTTACAAGGTTTTTATTATGGCGTGTTTCTGTCTCGCATGATGATTGGAATTCTTATTCAAGTAGCGATCAATATGAGTGGCTTGCGGTAGACAGTGTGTACAAGTGTGCCATCAGCATTTTTGCTAACGAGAACGTCCAGGAAAGCTAAGATGGACAGTTGCATTTAGAACACAAAAGCTTCATTTACCATGAAATAAAATGGTTAAGTGACTCATGAAAGGACTGTATGAGCTTTATAAAATGACTAAACTTGAAATTCATAATATCTATAAAATATAAAAAAGAATATTCTAGACATCTTATGTATCATACTTCTCAAAAATATCGTAAAGAAAGTTTTAATTCATTAAAAAAACAAAAAACAAAAACAAAGTTGCTTAGAACACATAAAGGAAACTAATATAAGACCTTAGAACATACATTTAAATAGAAGTATAGTTAATACACCATTGGAAGGATATAATATACCTATTTAATAAATATTTTATTGATATTCTTGGATCTGATTAACATCTAATCCTTATAAAACAGATTACCTAATTATATATTCTTGCTCATACTTCTTTAGAAGAAATAATTAAATAATACAAGAACTAAAAATCAAAACTGCTTCTGCTTGGGATGGGATCTCTACACAAATTCCTTAGCATTGTCAGCACCAATTAGCAGAATTTTGGTTCATTTAATAAACCATGCGATTGATGGAAAATTTCTTAATTACTTAAAAACTAAGCATGGTAGGCCAATTTTCAAAATTGGGACAATCCTGACATTACAAATTTTAGACCTAATGCTCGTTTCTGTCTTCTCTAGAGTAATGGAGAAAGCAATCAATGCAAGATTTATACATTTTTCAATAAGTATAAAGTTTTAGCCAGTACACAACATGGCTGAACTATTACAGCCACATTTGAACTTATTAATAACACTTTCGTATACTTCAATACAAATGATAAAATTTGCAGGACCATTGTTAGGTCTAACGAAGGCTTTTGACAGAATGTCATACAATATTTTACTAGCAAAATTAGATGATGAAAAACTTTAGAACTATTAAAATCATATTTAACAAACTGTAAATAGCATACACAGACTCAATAGGTTAGGACAGAATAGGGCAATATATAAAAACAGTTACTTCAAAATATTATGATGTTAAAGTTGGAGTTCCTCAGGGCTCAGTGCTTGGTCATCTTTTGTTTATTGTTTATGTAAATGATTTCCCACAAACGAATAATAGTACAAATATTTTCTATGCAGGTGATACCTTGTTAGTGTTTTGTAATCATACAATGATAAACTTAGGATCACAAATACAAGACCTTTGCAAAAGAATAGTAAATTATTAAGAGCAAAGTAATCTGAAAATCAAAGTGAGTAAACCAAATCATCTTCCAATTCAAATATATTCAGGAATCAACACAGTGAAAATGAGTATAAAATTTCCAGTAGATAAAATATTTTAAAATGCTTAAACATACCTTTGTGGCCTCACTCTTAATGAACAAGGAAACAGACTTAGTTAAAAACATTTAAAATATTAATATAATGATAAAATCCTCATAACGCTTCACTCTCAAAAAATTTAACAACATCCCAAGGAACTTGACATATGGGAAAAGATTTTCATAAAGAAATATGAACATAAAACTCATGAATTTGGATATTCAAAAGCAGACAATATTCTGTACAAGTTCATCAACAGACTGCCAGAGTCCTCACCTTTCCAACCTAGCATGATCTGCTAGTCATTTAACAGTTGACAATGTAAGCAAAGGTCTGATGAAAATGTCCTGAATTTTTCAATTTTGAGAGTGAAACATTAAAGAGGGTTTTATCATCATATTAATATTTCAAAGGTTTTAACTCAGTCTGCTTCCTTATTAAAATTATTTTCTGCATTACAATCATAAGGAGGTCTGTTGAACATGAACCATAGATTAAATTTTAATGTGTATACACAGACTGTAATTTACATGACTATCATGTGGATTAGATACGTAAAAAAATAAGCTCAGGACTAAAACATCTTTCTATATATTTGGATTAGATATTCTAGTATTAAAAATTTATACTATGGTCTGATTTTTCGGTTTATTCAGTATGACATAGAAATATGGGATGATATGAAAATTTGTAACATGAATCGTATTCTGATTCTACTGCAAAGGAGTTTAAGAATTATCTACAAATTAGATAGAACAATATCACGTAGATGTATTTTTAAGTTTCACTATATATGTATCCAGTGTAATCCTACTAGTCCAAGATTTATGCTAATGGCTATAAAAAGGAATACTAGGGGAAAAGATAGTTTTGTATTAATACAAAGGCCACAGAACATGATCTGTTAGTCAGTGGCAAAACTTTTATAACAAACTCAACAAGAAATAAAAAATATGCATGGAAGAATTTAAAAACATAATTAAAAATAAAAAGATTTGAATAATACAGGTGGATGAACTGTGATAATCACAGCCAAGTTAGGCAAAATGCCTTTTTTATTTGGGTGGATATATTTAAGAGTCAGATAGAAATGAACATGTTTCCATATATTTGGGGTTGGAGGGACAGTTTTTATTTTGCCTTTTTTGCCTATTTTGGATCATTATAGCTTTTTCCTGTGATTATTTACACATTTTAAAAAGCACATTTCAATATATCGAAGTAAAGAAAATTATAAAAATTAAATGGCATGTTCACCTCATAAAAATATGTATTGAGAATCTTGTTATACATTTATTTCTTTTCAAGCAGTCACAAAACATTCCCTTCAACCCATTAAATTAACCTCTTTAAATAGCAGAACCTTTATTAGTGAAAGGAATGCATGGTTACCTTGGGCTTACAAAGAGAGGATGAGGGAAGTACTGTAGTTTCATTAGTCCTGGTGAATGACGTGGTATCAATCTGCTCAAGACAATTCTACAAAATGTGGTGGGGATAACTTATCAGTTGCACATATTTGCCTCATAGCCCAAGATTGTGGGTTCAATCCCAGCCAATGGATTTTTTTCTGGCATAAAAATCCTAAATATGCCTTCCTTTGGAAGAGAAGTAAAGCAACGGGTCCTGTGTCGTAAATTTACAGCACATAAAAGAAACTCAAGCCTGAAAGAGGAGGCCTCCAAGCAAAATTTATTGGCCATTTCATGTCCTGAAACTGCCACAGGTGGCCAAGGTTGTTAAGGTGCGGACTCATGAGTAGGAGGTCTGGGGTTCGAATCCCACCAGGACCGTTCTCCCTGATTGAGGTATGTTCCAGGTTTTTCTCAGTCCTCATAAATGGCAAATGCAGGGGAGGTACCCTAAACTTAGGCCTGGAATGATTCCTTCCCTCAAAAATAAATCCTTTCCCAATATATCATTTCATCTCATGTATCAGTGTCCATTGCCTGTGTTGCCTCTGTAGCGAAAATGGGTGTTAAACACTATTTAATTCATTATATTCATGCCCTGAATGGAAAGCCAATGACCTGAAATGTTAAAGAGCATCCATAAGTAAAACATGCCAGTTAACCATTCTCAGGTGCATAAATATAACAAACAATTGCAAGCAAGAAAGATGAGAGCGGTACAGCTGTGTAATAAACCACACTACAATGTGTTCAGTACAAAAGAGCAATAATAACCTGATTCCCCTATAAATGCATAAACCAAAAATGAACTTGACCAGGAACCACTGCGCATTTTGCTAATTTGCCAGGACTATTCAAAACTACTTTACTTTGTCTTGATCAACATTTCCATAATGTCCTGAAAGGTTAATGTTCTGTTGTAATTGGTACGAGTCCTTCTAAAATATCTTGTTTTAAATATTCTCCAATCACTCCAGTGAAATAGAACACTCTTTTTCCATCATGAAAAATGTTCTCTCTGACAAGTTCTGACTATGACGGTTGATACCTTGAAAAAACATCTTGTTGTTGCTTGTAACCAAGAAAAGTAAACTTAAGCACTTTAATTATGTAATAAAGAAATGCAATATCTTAAATGTCTATTTTCATTAATAGTCAGTGATATTTCTCTTTATTTTCATGTTTAATAATTTAATATTTTAAATTATTACTGCCTATTTTAACCTAAATAAATGCCTAAGCATCTGGGCTCTAGTGATAATATATTAATTTGCAATTATTGTAAATCATATAATTTGTTGATTTGGTTTATTTATGGATGCTCGTTAACATCTCAGGTCATCAGCATCCCATTTAATTGAGCATGTGAAATGGCCAACAAATTTTGCTTAGAGGCCAATTCTTTCAGGTTGGAGGTTCTTTTTCATGCTCTAAAACTATAACAGCTTTACTTCCCTTCCAAAGGAAGCCGTACTTGGGATTTTTATGCCCAAAATCCACCGATCCTGGCTGGGATTAAACCCGCCACCTTGGGTTTAGGAGGCAAATATGGTCACCACTACACCAACAGGACAACTGTAAATCATAAGTATTTGTGCTATATGTTAATTAATATATCTGTAGTTTAGGTTAGTTCTTGGAGCATTCATTGAGCTCACGAAGCAATCACAGAGACCTATGAATGTAGTACTTGTCATATGCAATTAACACAGTAGCACACAATCTATATAAATAGTTACAATAAAAATGAAAAAGAATGCCTAGAACAACTAAACCAAACAACAAAAAGACAAGTCACTTAATCATATAAATTTTACTATATACACGTTTACATTTGCATTGATATAAAGTCTTGCAGTGTTAATTCAGTATAATATTGTCACTCATATATTCCATTACACAATAATAGGCCTCTTTATATAGGTTTTTCTAAGAGCAGATTTAAAGGAATTATCATTGTTTATTAAGGCTTTTAGGCTAGAGGGAAGAGCATTTTGTACTAACATGCAATCATAAAAATGTCTTTTTGATGGCAGGTAATTGTTGAAGCTGGTCTATGTAGATGTGCTTTTTGTCTAGTAATCTCGTCATGTATATTTTGATTTTGAACAAATTTTTGTTTATTTCTTATATAAAAATTCATAAAGGATAATACATATTCACAAAGAAGAGTTAAAATTTCATACTGCATAAGAGGTTTCTGCACAAATGTCTGCGATGTGTACCAGCAATTATTTATTTGGCTTTTTTCTGTAACAGGAAGACACATTTACTTTTAACTGAATTTCCCCAAAATATTAGAGTGTATTTCCTTATTGAGTTGAAATAAGCGTAGCATTGACTCCAACATTACTAATCCACGTATTGCATAGCATGCACGGCTAAGTTTAGATATGATATTATCAATGTGATCTTTCCAATTCAGATGGTTATCAATTATTAAACTAAGGAATTTAATATATTAATATATTTAATATATTTGTAGAAGTACACTGTTATAATATCCTATCTGCAATTGTGGATCTGGAGAATCTGTGAGTGATGAATTTCATACCATTTGTTTTATCTAGATTTAGAGACAATTTGTTTGCTTTGGACCTTACACACAAAGAATTCAGAACCAGATTTAGTTTAATGGTAGAATAATTAAGGCTATTTCCATTTATCAATATGCTTGTGTCATCTGCAAATAGAACAGTATTTCCTACATCTTGGATAGATAAGGAGAAATTATTTATATATATGAAAATAAGAAAAGAGTCAAAAACAGATCCTTGAGGCACTACATGGTTAATCATTCCCCACTCTGATGCATTGTTTTTATTTTTAAAAGGACAATTTATAACTACTTTTTGTTTCCTTTTGCCAAGGTAAGATATAAACCACTTTATTAATTAAACAATATTGGTTTTTTTATTCCATAGAAAGCTAATTTATTTATCAGAATTTCATGATTGACACAATCGAAAGTCTTTGCTAAGTCAAAAAATAATCCTCCCACATATACTCTTTCATAAATGCAGTTAAAATTTCATTAGTGAGTTTATAGATTGCATTTTCTGTTCAAATTCCCTTTCTAAAGTGGTCATTAACTAGAATATTGTTACTTTCAAGGTAATGGTAACGCCCATTGTGCATTACTTTCTCAAACACCTTAGAAAATGTGTGAAATAGCTATAGATCTATAATGAGACATTTATCTTTTCTCCCTTTTTAAACAGAGGCTTCATTAATGAATATTTTAGCCTCTCAGGAAATACACCCAATGTTAAAGATTCATTTCACAAGTGACTAAGGGAGGAATTGATTCCCTTTGCATAGACCTTTATGACTTTGCTGTTATTTCATTATAGCCAAAAGAGTTTTTTGATTTTAGTTTTCTAATGATATTACTAATTTCTAGTGGGGTAGTGTTTTAATTCATTATTTTGATGTGGAGTTGATGGTTGTAAAATTTTTAAAGCATCTCTTTTATCGCCAAAATGTAAATTTAAATTTTTTGTTACATTAAGGAAGTAATCATTAAACACATATGCTACAACTGCAAGGTGCTGCATCTCTTGAATTTTAACGCTTAAGATTATTCTACCATCTTGTTGCAAATTTTTACTTGTTTCTTGTTTTATTATATTCCAAATTATTTTTATTTTGCTTTTTGACTGACTGATAAGTGTTTGATAATGGAGTCCTTTTGCTGCTTTTATGAATTTCCTAAGTATCTTACAATACTTTTTAAAATGTTTTTTTAATTTAGGGTCTTTGCTGAGCTAGCTTATTATATAGTTGTCTTTTAGGTTGAAAAAAATTTTTAATTTCTTGGGTTAACTATTCTCTGCTAATATTATAACTTCTTTTTTTAATTTTTGGTGAGAAATATGCTTTAAAATGCAATTTAAAATTGTGTAAAAATTTGTTGAATTTACCTTAACATCATTTGCACTAAAGACACTGTTCCAAGATTCTTGTTGAAGTGATTTTACTGAAGTTCGCATAATTAATATCTGTGTATTTTATATATCTATAATATTTTTGAGTTTTATGTAGAATCCTTTTTCATTATTACTTGAGCATCATGGTCAGAGAGACCATTGATCAATGTAGACACAGAATATGATGACAATTTATATGAATTTACAAATATATTATCTAGTGCTGAGCTAGAGTTTTTATCAATCCTGGTGGGAAAGTTAATTGTATGCATCATACTGCATGCTGTAAGAAGGGAATTCAATCAATTTATTCTAACACTTGACATTAAGTAATCAATATTTATGTCCCCACATATAATTATTTCATGCTTAGGCTTAAATAAAAAGTTCAAGTTATCTTTAAGTTTCATCAAGAAAGCTTCAAAGTTTCCTAACAGTGAGCAATATATAGCAATTACAACTATGTTTGTATTTTTGCTATTCAATTGGATTGTGCATTATTCAATGTCTTGTTCTGAATTAAATTTTGATACATCTAATGTTTTATATGGTACATCCAGCTTTTCCTTGAAGCTTCCATTCCCAAACAATAAGCATGTAATGACAATGGTCGTAATTCCTGTTGTTTCAAATGATGTTCAGATAGGCAGAAAATATGTGGTTTTATATTGTCACAAGTTAAACTGTTTAATAATTCATCTGTTTCACTTTTCAGTTCTCTAATATTTTGATGAAATATATTAAGATTTGTACTTACGAAGCTGTTGACAATGGGGTGACAATATAACCTATACTTAGGTATTCATTTTTTACACTAAACTCCACTCACTTACACAAAAGACGCGTTTTGGGAGAATCTCTCCCATCTTCATTTGCCGCAACGGCAGTTCAGTGAGCAACTGAAGATGGGAGAGATTCTACCAAAACGGGTCTTACTTTTGTGTAAGTGAGTGGAGTTTAGTGTAAAAAATGAATACCTAAGTTTAGGTTGTATTAAGATCGTTTATTACTTGCTGAATACTCTTCAATTTTATTTAATTTTCTATGCAATCATTATCATTGATATTCAAGTGCAGGCCATTTACAGTAAAGTTATCTCTACTTAGGGGATTTACATCTATCATACAAATGTGGGAGTTTGTGGGTGTCATCAATGCATGCTCAAGCCTCAGATTCATACTCTGCACCCTCCCATGAAGCTGAGGCCTATCATGCCCATCTAACAGTTCAAGAAACTTCACATTGGTATGCCTGCTTTTAGTGTTTGTCACCAAGATCTTGCTCAATCTGATAATTATTATCTATCTCAAGACTATTTCCTGCACCATCAACAATTACAACATGATGCTTACTGAAATTAACAGTTAGTTTTTCCAAGTCTTTCGTGACATCAGCTAGTCCAGCACTTGGCTTAAAAAAATGCTCACAATCATAATTGCTACCCATGTCAAATATTACAAAACCTAAACTGTAACAAATCTATAGGATAATATATTTATTATTATTATTATTATTATTATTATTATTATTATTATTATTAACCAAAACAAGTTTTTTAGTGCTGTCAACAGGAAACATATCACCCATAATTTCTTCATATTCTGAAAATTAAATAACAATGCTCTTAATACTATCATTTGAGCATCATCCACTGTGAGACCATTTTGGGAAGGGGGAAAGGTTGAGCCATGGCATATTATCTTGAAATAAAATCTGGGACCTGTTTCATAAAAGTTGATAATTTGACAGGTGACAGGCTATTACTTTAGAGTTCAATAATTTGGCAAGTTTATGTTTCATAAAACATGGCAAATAAAATTGCCAAAACATATTTGTCATATTATTTCATAAAAATGTTACATGTCAGAAATATTTTGACATATTTGTGTTATCAAATATAAAATTGTCACATACAATAGTGGCAAATTGATTATTTGTAAAATTGTCAAACAAACTCCACAGGAGAATATTTACCTTCACAGCATGTGCTGCAGTCATGAGCAATAAGCAATATGATAATTTTAGCCTTAATGTGATATGTGACAGTGCTTCTGGGATGATAAATATACAGTAAGTTAAAAAATATTCTTTCAAAATTTACATTAGAAAGAAGCAATTATTATGTTTTCTTCAATGTTCTTGTAACTTATCTGATATTTATTTTCTAGTTGAATTAACATTATTGCCCAAAGCTAACTTATCATTTGTGTTGTTTGTTTATATTTATTCTTAAAAATGCAGTAAGTGACAGGATTATTATAGATAATAATGTGTTAATAATATTGAATTCATTAGTTAAGTATTTCAAATACATTGTACTTTGTTAGATTTAAATTACATTACAACATAACATATAATTAATGACAATTTATTTTTACAAATGTCAACTTTATGAAACAGCAATTTACCTTGTGACAAGTTACAATTTTATATGTCATATGTGACATTTGTAAGCTATATGAAACAATCAATTGTCACAATATATGGACAAATCTGTCAAATTATCACACATGTGACATTTGTCAACTTTTATGAAATTGGGTCCAAGTGGTAAGTATTCACAATAAGATGACAATGTGCCGGGTATAAAAACAATAGTATATACATTTCAAAATTTTAGCAAAAACAGTATGAACATAACATTTATTGCATTTGATAAGAATATCAAAAATGTAATACCAGCAATCTAAGCTTAGTAGCATGAACTTCTGAATGCTTCATTGTAACAATTACTAGCAGCAACATTCTTCATTTGTTAAATTTGCTACAAGAAATAATCATAAATGTTTATTTAAACATTGTTTACAGCAATATTATTAATGACAGCCATATATGTAACTGTTGTGATCTTCAATGCTGAACTGAAAGTACCATCAGTTTATAACATAATTACAAACAATGTTAGATGAAGCTTCCATATGTGGATGGAAATGAAACTGTTAAACAACCTGGAATAACAGGAGAATGAATAAAAACAGTGTCAGGGGATTATGCAACTCGGTTAAAAGCTAGTATGCCACCTGCCACATCTACTTTTGAAATCCAACAAAGGAGGATGAAATTGTATTGTGTATGCTTACATCGCAGTTGTATGAACAGTAAGAAATACACTAGAAACCAATGAAGTTGGAAAACAAAAGACATTATTCTAACATAAACTCATTCTGTGATGTAATAGTATTACGCGCACACTAACCTAAACCTACACAAGTAAATGCTACAAACCAGAGGATCAAGTGGATTATTGTATTTCACTATAGTCTGATGGCCTCTGTTCACTTCTTTTACAGAAGTATAAGTACAACAAACACAAGAAAAGAAAAAATGCAAAATGGAATCCCTCAGGCAGATGCACAACTGTTCAGGAAAATCTGAAGCTGAAGCACAGATTTGTCCTGGTGGTGAGCAGAACAGTACTATTTGGTAAAATTATATAGACGTTGCAAACTCTGAGAAATAAATGACAAACCACTGAAGATATTTTGGAAAGCCACTCTGATGGGGAAAAATGAATCCAAACATAATGTGGAAATTTGCTATATTCACATAACGCAACATCTAAGTTTACTAACGGTACTTGAGACTATGAATTCTGAACTATAATATTTGCACTCATTTTCCCGTTATTAAACTTGTTGTCATAATGTGTATACTCACTTTGTCATAAATTTATGAATTTTGGTTGAGTGGAAGTTTATATAAAAGTTGAGGATCAACTGCTTGTAAAAATGATGCATTAACTTCAGAATATTCTTTATTTTATATCTTTAATATTTTGAACGAATTGCTATGCTTCAAACATAAATAAAGCCTTGAAATGACCACAAGACAGATCATAAAACTTGCACAACTTCAAAGGCATTATCCATTGCAAGCATATTAAGTTTACTGTGTCACTCCACTCTTCTTTAGTCTTGGTACTACATGCTGTTTCATCTATATATTGTATACCCCTATCTGCTCAACTGGAATAATGTCTTCTCCATTTACCTCCTGATAAATTCTGTATCCCCCCTTTTTTTTTATGAAAAAAAAACAAACTTACATTCTGTATTCCTTATTAGGTAATTTTTTGCTTAAGCTACACCATGGTTCCTTAGGTTTTGTTGATCTACTCTCTGGTGTACCTTTAATATTTATATTTTACTCAGCTACTATAGTTTATTGTCTGGGAGCAGGAGCTTCATGGAAAAAACTAAATAATGGAGGAGTTTGCATTTATGTCAGGCAGGATGTACCATATAAAACATTAGATGTATCAAAATTTAATTCAGAACAGGACATTGAATTATGCACAATCCAATTGGATAGAAACAATACGAAAATAATTATAATTGTTATTTATCACTCACCATTAGGAAACTTTGAAACTTTCTTGATGAAGCTTGAAGATACCTTAAACTTTTTATTAAGTCTAAGCATGAAATAATTATATGTGGGGACATAAATATTGATTACTTAATGCCAAGTGTAAGAATGAATCGACTGAATTCCCTTCTAACTGCATACAATATGGTGCATACAAATAACTTTCCCACCAGGATTGATAAAAACTCTAGCACAGCTATATTTGTAAATTTAGACAAACTGTCATTAATTATATTCTATGTCTTCATTGATCAATGGTCTCTCTGACCATGATGCTCAAGTAATAATGAAAAAAATTCTATAATAAAACTCAAAGAATGTTATACATATATAAAATATAGAGATATTAATGATGCTAACCTCAGTAAAATGGCAAGAGACACTTCAACAAGAATCTTGGAATAGTGTCTTCAGTGTAAATGATGTTAATAGTAAATTCAAACATTTTTTACAGATTTTTAAATTGCATTTTGAAGCATATTTCCTACTAAAAATTAAAAAAAGTTATAATATGAGCAGGAAATGGTTAACCCAAGGAATTAAAAAATCTTGTCAACATAAAAGTCAATTATACAATGAGCAAAAGTTCAGTAAAGACCCTAAATTAAAAATACATTTTAGAAAGTATTGTCATATATTTAGGAAAGTCATAAAAGCAGTAAAAGGCCGCCATTACCAAACACTTATCAGTCAGTCAAAAAACAAAATAAAAACAATTTGGAATATAATAAAATAAGAAACAAGTAAAAATTTGCAACAAGATGGTAGAATAATCTTAAGCATTAATAATCAAGAGATACAAAACCCTGCAGATGTAGCAAATCTGTTTAATGATTACTTAATGTAACAAAAAATTTAAATTTACATTTTGGCGATAAAAGAGATGCTTTAAAAATTTTACAACCATCAACTCCACATCAAAATAATGAATTAAAACACTACCCCACTAGAAATTAGTAATATCATTAGAAAACTAAAATCAAAAAACTCTTTTGGCTATAATGAGATAACAGCAAAGTCATAAAGGCCTATGCAAAGGGAATCAATACCTCCCTTAGTCACTTGTGAATTGAATCTTTAACATTGGGTGTATTTCCTGAGAGGCTAAAATATTCATTAATGAAGCCTCTGTTCAAAAAGGGAGAAAAGATAAATGTCTCATTATAGATCTATAGCTATTTCACACATTTTCTAAGGTGTTTGAGAAAGTAATGCACAATGGGCGTTACCATTACCTTGAAAGTAACAATATTCTAGTTAATGATCACTTTAGAAAGGGAATTTGAACAGAAAATGCAATCTATAAACTCACTAATGAAATTTTAACTGCATTTATGAAAGAGTATATGTGGGAGGATTATTTTTTGACTTGGCAAAGACTTTCGATTGTGCCAATCATGAAATTCTGATAAATAAATTAGCTTTCTATGGAATAAAAAAACCAATATTGTTTAATTAATAAAGTGGTTTATATCTTACCTTGGCAAAAGGAAACAAAAAGTAGTTATAAATTGTCCTTTTAAAAATAAAAACAATGCATCAGAGTGAGGAATGATTAACCATGTAGTGCCTCAAGGATCTGTTTTTGACTCTCTTCTTATTTTCATATATATAAATAATTTCTCCTTATCTATCCAAGATGTAGGAAATACTGTTCTATTTGCAGATGACACAAGCATATTGATAAATGGAAATAGCCTTAATTATTCTACCATTAAACTAAATCTGGTTCTGAATTCTATGTGTGTAAGGTTCAAAGCAAACAAATTGTCTCTAAATCTAGATAAAACAAATGGTATGAAATTCATTACTCAAAGATCTCCAGATTCACAATTACAGATAGGATATTATAACAATGTACTTTCACAAATCAAATATATTAAATTCTTTGGTTTAATAATTGATAACAGTCTGAATTGGAAAGATCACATTGATCTTATTACACCTAAACTTAGCAGTGCATGCTATGCACTATGTATATCAGTAATGTGGGAGTCAATCAAGACTTTAAAACTAGTTTATTATGCTTATTTCAACTCAATAATGAAGTACGCTGTAATATTTTGGGGAAATTCAGTTAAAAATGAATGTGTCTTCCTGTTACAGATAAAAGTCATACGAATTATCGCTGGTACACATAGCAGACATTCATGCATAAACCTCTTTAGGAAATTTGAAATTTTAACTCTTACTTGTGAATATATTTTATCCCTCATGAACTTTTATATAATAAATAAACAAAAATTTGTTCAAAATCAAAATATACATGACAAGAATACTAGACAAAAAAACAAATCTACATTACCCAATTTCAGCACTTTCGAGCCATCAAAAAGGCATTATTATGAGTGAATTTTAGTATACAATGCTCTTTCCTCTAGCCTAAACGCCTTAATAAACAATAACATTTTCTTTAAATCTGCTCTTAGAAAATACCTATGTAAAAAGGCCTATTATTCTGTAAAGGAATATATGAGTGACAATATTATACTGCACAGCATATCAATGTATATGTAAACATGTATATAACAACATTTGTATGATTAAGTGACTTGTCTGTTTTTATTGTTTGGTTGAGTTGTTCTAGATGTTCTTTTTTTATCTTTTTTGTAATTATTTATGTAGATGCAGACAAATTTTTGTAAATATAGATTAAAAACTACTGTGGTAATTATATATGACAAGTTCAATGTTCGTAGGTCTCTGTGGCTGCTCGACGAACTCACTGAATGCTCCGAGAACTAACTAACTAATTTTGAAAGTTTAACTTCAGTTTTGTGTGGCAGACACGAATTGTGATTTCATAGAGAGGTTTAATGAAGAGAGCATGGATGCTACTGTGGAGTAATATTTTGATTGGAGTTATAGCATAATATAATGGTTTTCATGAGAACTGTATGGCGAGTTCTGTAGTGTCAGTTATTAGTAGAGATTCATAATGCATGTCAGTTGTTTGTTCCAATTAAAATTTTTAATTTTCTGGGAGTTTATAGTGCTCCAGGATGATGCAGTGCAAGTTTAGATATAAAACGAATTGAATTATTACAGAGGCTATGAAATGCCATAATTATGAAAATTATTATTATTATTATTATTATTATTATTATTATTATTATTATTATTATTTTTTTTTTTTTTTTTTTCCCATTTTGTTACCTATAAAGAGAAACATTGTGGTGTAACATTTTTAGAAAGGTCACTATGAAATATCATTTATATTACTGCTCTAAATAAAAATATTGCCAATAGCAATAACTCTGTTCTTTTTTCACAATTGCACAGACATAATATACTTTAGATTATTGAAATTACTTAATGTTTGATAACCACTTGACTATAAGTATGCTTTTCCATAAAAATGTTTCTTTGGAAAGTGTCTAAATATTGAAGATGTTGGGTTATGTTAGCTCTCTATATATTACAACTATTCCGGCTTTATTAAAAGTAGAAAAACAAATTTAGTCATTTTAAGAAAGGGTGTTCTTAATCATATGGTTTAATTTAATTAAATATTACCTGAAGTAGATCAAATTAAAAAGTGCTTAAGGTAGTGCTGCGTCAGAATTAATATATGCATGAGGTAATAACGAGAAAACTTTGGCCAGAATGAATAAACGTCTTAATTTAATACTGTGAAATACAACGACAACTTTACCTGTCCATTGATTGCCTTTCGGTTCAAGGGATCCCAGCCTGAGAAATGGCTACTTCTCTTGCGATTCCTGCTTGATATCACTTCACCACAACGAGTCCATAATGATAATGTTACTATTGCCACGGCACCACACATTAAAAGCAGCACCACTTTTAAGTTGACACGGATCATGCCGATTGCAATTTTCTAGGTAGAAAATTATCATTACAAGAGGTACTTCCGTAATGTGTCACGAACAAACAATTTTACTGCGCCATTTGTGCGAGAAAGCCATAATTATCAGGTAAACATTCTTTAGTTATGCCCTGAACTTCCATTTAAAAAAAACTCATTAAACCTTTCTGAATTTCTTCACATAATTCCAATATTTTCGCACCCCCTGTCAAAAAGGGTGTATTCCCTGGTATTCCACAACTCTGCTTGAATAAGACACTGGCTACCACATTTATTGGCCACCACATTTTATTACATTAACCTCCATTTTTTATTAATTTTCATTGTCAACCAGCCACTAAAATGTTTTTCTTTTACCATCAAAATATCACATTATTTCCACCACTGACATTTCAACGATTCCCTTGCACACTGCCATATCAGTTTATGCCCATGTTTATCTGGACAAGGAACTAGTTCATATTTTAACCGTAGAAGCGCACTTCACTGTGATAAATCACGGAAATGTCAGAATTTGTTAATAAAAATAAAGTTAGTGCGATAGTTAAGAGAAAAAAATTTGAGGAAATTACCGAAATAAGTATTGTATTATTTATAAATGATTTCCGTTCAACATTACATGGCTTGCCTCCGAAAATATTTTGAGGTTAGATGTATGTGTTTGGATTATTATAGTGCGCTAATCTTGATTATCTAAAACATGCTCATGACTCGCCATTTACTGCGAGTGTTTTAATTATATTACAATTAAATTACCGAAATCCGTACATTTTTTCTTTTTGTATTTGTGTTACATTGCTTTTATTTTGCGAAGTATGTACCTGAGCTGTGTTTATCTACATTGCACGGATCATAAGAATATTTAATTATATTTTATGTCAAATTTTCAGAGTATTTTTTGGTTATGACTTTGGTATCACACTCCCCTAAGGTAGACAGATACCCCAGAATGTTCGGATTGTAAATTGCCAAGTACTTGCATTTAAAGTACATTATAAGTAATTAATCTCTTCACAGAAGTTACACAACCAAGTTTCATTGTTGGTTCAGGCTATAAAACATAAGGGACTCATTAAAATCAGCAACTAGCAGTTGAGATAGACATGATCCTGATCTTAAAATACCAAATTTCAAAGCTTCCAATTGATCAGAAACAGGATGATATGCACTTGTTGTATGATATATTATTTCAGAAAATTTTGATGCAATCATACAAAAATTGGTACAGATTTGATGAGATAAATGTCCCATAAAGAATAAAATAAATTTTTATGATTGCATTGCAAACTCTAGGAACTAAACTAAAATAAGGAGGGTAAATAACCGAATTAGTTTGATTGCTTGCATTTATTTTAACATTCCTTTCAAGCATTCTGCATAAGTTAGGACCATGATCATGAATGAAAAATACAGTGTGATCATTTATCAGTAATTTTGTTTACCCTTGTGCTTAAAAAAAATAAGATCATCATTTGAATTTCAAACACAGATAAAATGAATGCTGAACTTGAGAGTAAGCCACTTCAGGAACAAGGTGTTACTTTCAAGAGAATGAAGAATGAGGAAACTAATGATATTAAGCCAGGCAGTGCAGAAGTCAAACAAGAGCCACTGTCTTCTCTAAACAGTATGTCCAGAACTCACTGGCAGCCTGGGTCATGGCAGGATGGGACAAGAAGAAGTGCTTTCCAGCCATACAGGGTATGTTTATGGCTAAAGAAAAGAGATACTGATTTCATCTGCTGCACACAAAGTAACAAAGTTTTGGGCTTTGATTAGAATGTAATTTAAAAAAACAGAATCAAGGTCATTAAAGTGGCAAAAACAGAATCTTTCTGCCATATTATAATATTTGTGGAATTACTGCTATTTAAATGAATTAAAAAAATAAACCCTTAAGAAAGATTAGATTTATTAATATGCTAATTAATTATATTTCATATCAAATGTCATACTAGAGTAAAAATAATTGCAACATTAGTTTTATATATAGTAATAGTTCTTTCACACTAGCCATGTGTGGACATACTTGGAAAGTCTACTGCATTTACTGTTTTACACAATACATACTGCACAAATATACTGCAATCTATGTTTTATGTAACACATAATGTACAAATTTACTGCATTTTCTGTTTTACACAATGCATACTACTAAGTCTGCTACATTTTATGTAGTATACATATTGTATAAATCTTTTATTTTTTCAATTCAGCTCTGCATTAGAAAATTCTGCTATACATAAAACAACTTTTATAAGAAAAGTATAATTTTTGCCAGAACTATTAACTGTTTTCATTATATTTTATTTGGACTTCATAAAGAAGTGTTCTTGCTATTACATGGTGGCAGCCAACAATGGTTCTGACAAATCTGCAGCGTGGCAACATACCAACAGAAACGCTGGCATCAGAGCAGGCTGACATGAGTCTTCATCATCGAGCAGGGCAGGGGGAGATAACAGAACAAGACCTGAAACTAGGTAAAGTAAGGACCTCTCTCCCCCCTCTTCCTCTATAGTATCTGGATTTGAAAAGTGTTTTATTGGTTACACTTCATGATATTATAAGAAGATTTCTTAGGATGTTTCATACCATATGAATTCAAAGTAATGATAAATTTACCCAGAAGATATAAATTCAAAATCTCACATGAAAGCAAGAGGTACAGAATGCAAGAGAAATTATACATTTTATTTATTAGCAGTTATAGCAAAAAACTTGAATGCAGCTTAAAGCAATAAGTGCAATTAGGTTGTGTAGTTTAGAAAATATAGATGACATTGTCTTACAATGAAACAAAACACTACTGCATTTTGTTTGCAGAGAAAGATGAGGACATAACAGACAGTTATGATTTGAGTGCATTGTCATACATTGAAAGAAAATATTACTTTATTTTGTTTGCAGAGCAAGATGTGGACGTAACAGACAGTAATGGTTTGAGTGCACTCATGTGGGCTAGTGCATATGGCCAGCTGCCCACAGTTCAACTGTTATTGCAACATGGAGCACAGGTGGATTTGGTAGGTCAGGAAGGTGAGACACCCCTGTTACTTGCAGCAGCTGGGGGACATCAGGATGTTGTCAAACTGCTGTTGTCTGAGGGAGCCAACGTGAACCATGCAGATGATGTATGTTTGCTAGGAAAGAGCAAGAATTTTTCAAAATAGTTTGGATTAAAATTTTAAAATTTGAAACATATTTACTAATAACTTGGTGCATGATGTGTTTTTGATATTTCTAATAATTTTTTTTCTCTTTCTGTATGCTGTATATAGAGCACTACTGACTGCTGCAGCTAAGCCAACACCTGTATAAAATAAGATTGTCTTAGTATAAATTTCTCCATTGATTATTATTCTGATTTTGTAAATCAAAGTAAATGTTCAGAGAATAGACAAGAATGGGAATCAATAAGAATGTAATACTCTGGTAGGAAAAGGCTTTAGAAATGTAAATAATTCAATTAAAAATTAATGTAGGAATCCACACAATGAAACTATCATAAATCTTGTTGAATTAAGAGTAAAACTACTAAAATCATGTCAACACATTAAAATTCTCTTGACCTTTCACATTAAAACTTTTTTTATTAAAAAGTATATTGGTACTAGTTTTGTTAAGTCACTTGATCACATTGTGAACCAATTGACGACTAACAGATCTTTTCAAGTGAGATGCTATACTTGGCTGTGTGTGTTCTGGTGGTCTGTTGATGAACCTGTACAATATGTTGCCTGCTTCTGGTATATCAAAATTCATAAGTCTATGTCCATATTTTTTATATAAATCTTTTCCCAAATACCAAGTTCCTTTGGGTGCTGAACTGCATTATTATATCTATTTCTATTTTGTGATTTTCATTCCAAAAATGTGCTGCTACTGCCGATTTTTCTATTTGTTTGTATCTGATGTTTCTCCATTGCTCTTTCAATCTAATACCCAGGCTTCTTTTGGTCTTGCCTATATATACTTTATCATACTCCTTACAGTTGACCCAAATATATTCCTTAACTTCTTTTGATCTGGGTTCAATTTTGTGTAGATTCAGTAATTTGCCTATACTGTATCTATTTATGGGTGCCAAAGCGATGTTGTATTCTATTATATAGGTACTGAGTGTTGAAATAACCAAGGAAACATTGATTAATAAACAATGTAATCTTGTATTTCCATTTTGTTTTCTGTATCAATCAACAATTTAACATAACAAATTATTATTGAGGAAATCACTCGAATTTCGTGGAACTAAATTAGTGAAATTTGAGTGATTTCCTCAATAATAATTTGCTATGTTATACTATATTTCACTGTGAAAATTCCCGCAATTCAAAACAATCAACAATTTGTTCGTATTTCTAATCCTGTGAAATAAAACTTTGTTAGAATGCCTATTGTAATTTTATACAGTTCTTCAATCTATAACTACAAACTGTGAAAAATGAAATTGTATCAATATTTATTTTGGGACTTAAATTTAACCGTGTGCTCCTCTATGATTTTTTTGAGCAGTGAATAAAGTAAACAACTTGATAAAACTTCATTAAAACTTGTACAAAACACAGTCACATACCCAGTTGCATATTGTATACTGTTCACTTCTGACAAATGATTGCAATTTAAATTCTGCATTGATATCTCATTCCACACATTCCAGCATCCCAGACAAATGAAAATGTTACCACACACAGAAATGCTACCTCACTTCCCGCTGCCTTTCAGAAGTAGATGGTTCTTACAAGCATCAAAATTGTGTGCATGCATGAAAGTCCTTACTTTTTGTGTATACAGTGTTGCCAACCTATTGTAATTACAATGTGAATATAACTAATCCTTTTAGGTCTTATTTACAAATAAATAAATATTATCCATTAGGTTTTTATTATATTCTCCTATATTGTTTTCATCAACGAGTCAATAAGATAATTTTACAATTGATAATCAAACTACCAGTCAAAAAAAAAAAAAAAAAAAGTTTAAATATAAACAAATTTTACAAGTATTTTGAATTTGTGTATTAATGATTTTAGCTAGAAATTCTTATTTTTCAATATGGGTTTTATAGAAGTTTATTTTTGTTCATAATTTTATTCATACTGCAAGAAAAAATGAGGTTAGAAACATATCAGACTTCATATAATTGGTTGTGAATCTTGCAAGGACAAAGCCAGCCGAAGGCAGAATAGGATATATAAATGACTAATTCATTTGTTTGTGTGCAAAATAGTTTGCACTTTAGATATATCCTATTATTGTTTTGATGACACATACATTATGTCAAGTGGGAGGAAATTGTCTTGAGTTTCTCTGGAATGTTCTGTGTGTATGTGAGGGGAGGGAGCACTGTTTCTCTGTCAGAATGAAACAATCTAGAACAAAATACTCGTAGTTTTTATGCACTTTAAAGATTTCTTGCTGGTCTTTAACTCTGTATGTATGCTGAATGCTGATATATTGGTAGTTTTTGAGTTACTTTGAGTTGTATCAGAAAAAGAAATATCACAGAGGGTCAGATACTTCTTATACTTTCTAGGGTCTTTTACTTTGTAAAATGAGCTTAATCAACCTTTTGATAACTTTTTGTTTCTTTGCAGGTTGGCAATACTGCTCTAATGTATGCAGCCCATGGGGACCACCCGCACAGTTCTAATGAACTGTTACTGCGTGGTGCAGATCTAACGATGGTGAACCTCAATAGTGACACAGCATTTGGAATAGCTGTGAATAGAAAAAGTAAACTTGGTAAGAGCTCTAACATCACCTAGTGACAGTAAAACTAACAAAAAGTTTAATGTAGCACATTTTTTCTTGGCCTATATCTGCTTACACCTTAAGTTCTACTTGGACTGCTGCTTCAAATTTACCAGCCAGAGATGAACTCTTATGTCTGAGCCTCTGCAGTATTTATTGCTAGACAGCAACTTAACTAAACTAGGATATTAACCTCACTATCTGCGGTCACTTCATCTCAGCATCTCTTTTCATTAAAAAATTCTAATCTTTAAAATATATATATGTCCTCTGATATGTTTCATATTTTTCCAATCAAAAGTTAACTGTAATTAGTGTTATAAATTTTGTTTTTGTCATTTTCTTTTTGCTCTTATGTCCATCAGTGCAATCAGATATTTTGAAACTTTAGTTCCTTTTCTAAATGTTCCGTTTTCATGCAAATTTCTTGCAATTATTGTGAAAACAGGAATAAAACGAAATTCCAAAATTTACTAAAATATATGTTTGGATTCAAAATTTTTCAAAATTTTCATTTGAACCACGAGAGTCAGTGACATCACAACATTATGAGGGTGTCTGATAACATGATCCTATATCCCAGCTGCTATAAAGTGTAACTTGACATCCCTTTGTGAAGTATATCACTGTTTGTTACTAGGTAGTTCATAGATGTTTTTCTCACTTGTGTTAGATGTTAGATTTACATTATAATGACAGCTGTAGTATAATAGTATTTTACCATAAAAGGACCTTAATCTATAAAACACAAACAGAGAAAAATATAAATATTGTACTTACGAAGCTGTTGACAATGGGGTGGTAATATATCTTAAACTTAGGTATTCATTTTTTTTTTATTTTTTTTTATTTTTTTTTACACTAAGCTCCATTTACTTACATAAAAGTAAAACACGTTTCAGGAGAATCTCTCCCATCTTCAGTTGCTCACCGAAATGATGGCTGGACATCCGGGAAACATCTCCGGAAACGCATCTTACTTTTATGTAAGTAAATGGAGTTTGTGTTAAAAAAAAAAAATGAATACCTAAGTTTAGAGGAAAATATATTTATCAAATGCAAATGTTCAAGGACTAACAAAAAAAATTTAATTATAATCAGTAAACAGCTAAAAATAAAAAAGTAAACAATGGAGTTATTGGTTATATTGTAAGGTTTTATAAGTACATATTTCTACACTTTTTAATGTTTATCTCTTATACAGGTATTATCAAAAGTGTTAGTATGGGAATTTGTAAATATTATATTCAAAATAGCATATATAAATTCAATGAGTCAACTAAGTACTTTGCAGCCTCACTAACTTACTATTTTAATTTCGCAGTCCTTTGTTTTGTATCATCAGCTGATTGTTAAATTTTAGAAGATTGCCATAATTTTGGAGGTTTGTGTATGATGAACGTGAAATTTGTAAATCTTATTTTGATTTAAAGTAAAACACTAAAAATCATGTCGTCACATTAAAACTCTTTTTAAGTTTCACAAACACACTTATAAAAGTAATTTTGGTACATGTTTCGTGAGGTACATTCCTCACATTGTCAACCAAAACGACGACTGAGGAGCCAATTTCAGCAAAGTATGTATGTTACTATGCTTGCTCTGGTGGTCTGTTAATGAACTTAAACAATATGTTGTCTGCTTCCGGTATATCAAAATTCATAAGTTTGTATTCATATTTTTTTATGTAAATTTTTTCCCATATATTAAGTTCTTTCGGATGTTGAATTGTTTTTAGTAATGTTATGTCCTTCTCTATTTCATGATTCTCATTCCAAAAATGTGCAGCCACTGCTGATTTTTCTACTTGTTTGTGTCTAATATTTCTCCAGTGTTCCTTTAATCTTATCCCCAGATTTCTCTTTGTTTTTCCTATGTATATTTTCTCACAATCCTTGCAATTAATTCTATATATACCTGAATGTTCTTCTTTCTTCTTTTTTTGTTTAATTTTATTTAGATTTAATAGTTTACCAACACTATATCTGTTTATTGGTGCTAGAGTAATGTTGTACTTTTTGAAAATTTTTTGGAATTTATGGTTAACATAAGGGTGATATGTGAATTTTTTATAGGCATTTTCTTTAAGTGAAGAACTGAGTGTGGTGATTAGTTTAATTTCCTTTTTATTTTTAAATCTTTTTATTTTTTTATCTACCATTTGTTTGTTAAATCCATTTATTTGTGCTGTGTGTATTATATGTGCATATTCTTTCCTGTATTCTTCTTTACTGAGTGGTGTATTAACTAGCCTATATGTCACTAGCCTATATTGAATGCTGCTTCCTTGTGGGGTCTGGGGTTGAAACCTTTTGCTTTTATGTAATTGTCGGTATGTGTGTCCTTTGTGTATATACCAAATTCTATATTTTTATTCCTTTTTATTATCCTTAGGTCCAGAAAAGGTAAAGTATTATTAACCTCGGTTTCCATAGTGAATTTTATGGTTTTTTCTTATGGTGAAATTTGTATTTCCTTATGGCAGTATATTTAAGTCATTAGCCCTTTTTGTATTTATGGATGTAGATTTTTTTCCCTCAAGTGTTAAATTTTATATGTCCTTCTAATGTATTTAACAGCTGTACATACTTTTCCTTCAATTTTATAATTTTCCGTCCAAAAATGAACTGCCACTATTTGCTTATAGTTTATGTTCCTGTTTGCTCTTTCCTTCAGGTACTTATGTCCCTTTTTGTTTTTCCAATGTATATTTCATTGCAGTCTATGAAATTTATATGATAATTTTCCAAATGATTTTCTGATGCTCATTTTTTTTGCTTTATAAGATTTTTTATGCTTGTTATTCTTTGGTGCTAACGTGATATTAAATTATTTAAAGATGTTCTGATACATATTGTTAAAATGCTAAGAGTGTTGACATTTCCTTTAGTTGCATAAGTGTATTGAGCTTCTGTACTTTCTTGTGAACTAATTCCTTACTAAATTCATTCATTGCTATTGTTTTGTATTCCTGTTGATCTTTCCTCCTCCTCCTTTTCAAAATAAATTTATGAGTGTATGTGCTAAAATACTGATTAATGCACATTTTATATTGTTACTATATAAAAGCAGCAAAATTGTTTGATAACTGCAGGCTTATAAAATAATGTGATGTAGAATTTAGAGAACTTCTTTACTTAAATCTCTGGATGTTTGAAAAATGCTAATGTTAGAAGAATTTTTCATCCCCAGCTCAAGCTGTTATCGAGAACTATCTGCTAACATTGTTGAGTTGACAATAGGACTTGGCCAGCTGCTCCCATCCTGTTAGTGCCACACAGTTATATGGTAAACTTGTATAGTGTTATAGACACAAAACTCAGATACTTTATTGTAATGAATGATGGTACATTTCTGAATCAGTTATACTTTACAATATTGTGAAACATATAAAATATATACACCGTGGTTTCTGTATGAAATGTAAAGACAAATGAAGAGTTGTAACTGCTGAACCATGCAACAGGATTGTAAATATTTTACATTGTAATTTTAAAATTTTTAATGAGGAAATCTCTCAAATACAATTTAGCCAATTATCTTTTAAAAAAAATAACATTTAAATGAAATACAAAAGCCAGAATTAATAGAAAGAATCAGACATGTGAAACTAGAAAACAAGGATTTGCTAGTTTCTTATGATGTGGTCTCTCTGTTTCCTACCATCCCCAAAGACAAACTGCTAGTTATAAAGGCTAACCTCAATAATCCAAATCAATATATGGTATGTCAAACTAAAACTCTCTTATTGCTTCACTTACTCACAGTCAACCCATGGCCAAGGATGAGAGCAAAGGTCCTGGAAACTAATATCACATTTCATGACAAGTAAGTGAGTGATTAGAGTGTTTTAGTTTGACATATCATAGAATAATTCGAATAGATGAGTGGCTTCACTATTCCTATATGAACATTTTAAATGACCTGAATAAACCTACCTGGAGCAGCAATACAACAATATCTGAATTTCACCAAAATTTGTATTAATCAAACCTACTTCACATTTTTATACACAAAAAAAAAAAAGCAATGGGAAATCCAATCTAGTCGTTCTTGGCAGATAAGGATATAGTTTCTTAGAAACAAACAAAATTAGTTGATGCTTTTCCACATCCGTTGATACCATTATGTGGATGATGTCTTTGCAATAGTAAATGAAAAATGAAAAGAGAATGCAATAAAACTACTCACCCTATAAGACAATGCTGCCACAAGGTTCTTCCCTTCCTGGATATAAAAGTTATAAAAAAAGGCAATATACTGGAATATGGCATATTCAGAAAAGATACCCATACAGATAATTATATAAAAAAACAACATAATCAACAACAATAATAACAGCTTCACATTCAGATTAACAAACCTATCAAGAGAGAATGCAAATCTGAGTACCAAAAATCATAGATATAGCACAGAAAAATGGCTGTGCAAAGATCTAGTCAAGAAGAAAACAGAAAAATTAAAAAAAAATAAATAAAAGACATTGCCATACTGAAAGCCTACAATGATCATTCCATCCATGGGCACACCAAAATTCCAGAACATTTCTAAAGATGCAAACATTATTTTGGCTCCAGTAAACAAATGCAGTTTAAAAAACTTCTTAAAAATCAACACAAAAGACAAATTCCGTAAACAAAAGACAAATTTAAAACTAATTTTGTGTCAGAAATAATACACTCAATCTGACACTCTTATGCTTCACTTACCATTGAATTATACAGAACATGTTTCAGAGCCAATGATGCAGGCAAAGGCCTGTGAAACATGCTTGGTATAATTCAATGGTAAGTGAAGCATAAGAGTATCAAGAGTGACTCACCAGCTAATTAAGAATACAAAAGACAAAATTCTGCCAAAACAAACAATCAGACATTTACAAAATCAGTTGCAAAGATTGCAATATGAAATGTATATGGGGGGGGGGGGGAAGAAACATTACCCTACAGTTTAAGCAACACATGAGAAATGTAAAATATAAATACATGGAGAAATCAGTGATAGCATTAAAAAAAACCACAAATTTCAAAATGAACCAAAACTCCTAGAGCTCTTCAGAGATAGTATGATAAAATATATTCATAAACAAAATAAAGAAAATTTTGTTAATTTTCATTTCCAAACAACAGTAACCTCATCACTAAATTTGTAAAATCTACAGAGCAACATCTTAATATCATGCTGATTATAAAGGCCTTCAAAATATGTCTTAAGTGAAACAAAATTAGTGAAATTTGAGCAATTTTCTCGTAAAAAATTTAAAAATTATATAATATTTCACTGTTAAAATTACTGCTATTTAAAACTACATTTTATATTGTGCTTACAATTATGTCTACACAGTAAAATTATTGAATTAGATGTAAAATCTAGTTGTTCACAAAATGACTCTAATGGTTTGTGGTAATTATTAAAAATTGCCACTATATGGAATTGAATGCATAGTAAAGATCTTGTTCTTCCCCTCACTAAGTTAAAATTCTCTCTTTGCTATGTCAATAAACTGTCTTACTCATTCTGCATATATTGATTTTGGTATGAAATAGCATATATATTTAGTCCCTTTGTTGCATTTATTCACTATTTTCAAAATTCTTTCTATTGAATTATAAATGTACAGTTGTGTTTCATTTCAATCATTAAGTCAGTTAAAAATGTAAAAGAAATCAGCGATATCTAAGAAGCTATTTCAAAATCAAATTATTAAACAACTTACATAATTCTCAAACTACAGTGATGGTAACATAATGCGCATCAGCAGTTGATCCATGTACCTGATTTCTTTTATAACTGTATTAGCTTCTTCATTATTCACCATTTCTACCATCCTCAAACATTACAAATATCAATAAATATTGTACTTATGAAGCTGTTGACAATGGAGTGGTAATATATCCTAAACTTAGGTATTCATTTTTTACACTAAACTCCACTTACTTACATAAAAGTAAGACATCTTTCGGGAGAATCTCTCCCATCTTCAGTTACTCAGAGCATCTTACTTTTATGTAAGTGGAGTTTAGTGTAAAAAATGAATACCCAAGTTTAGGATATATTACAAATATCACTTGTTCACAGATATCTTACATACTTTAGGTCTGCACTGCGCAGTAACTGTTTATTCTTAGTTATCTCAAACCAATATATATTGGGCAAGAAAATTCAGTTTAAACCTGAATCAAGATAAAAACCAGACTTTTTGCATGATAACAAAGACTGTTATTTGCTATCAGCAAGACCAAGCTCCAACCAGCACATTCAGCAAAAAAAGCATTCCTTTCAGTGATACAGTAAAAATATTGGTATCTTCTTATGAACTGAAAACTTGTATAAAATATAGTGAACTTTTGTAACAGTGGTGTCAAATATTAACATTTGTAAAAATTTGAGTCGAAATTGTAACATACACACCACTAAAATTCAATAAAATGGAAGACTAGTTTCGGGAGCCATCGCTCCTATCATCAGTTCCATTTTATTGAATTTTAGTGGTGTGTATGTTACAATTTCGACTCAATTTTTTACAAATGTTGAAAACTTGAAGTTAACCTGTAGCTAACTGTTAGTTAGAAAACTTGTAGAAATATGTTAAGCCTGTATTCTTTAAAAAGACAAAAATTTTCTTTCTGTGAAATTTTAAGAAATCCTAAAACAGACACTGGTGATGCCTCAATTTGAATATTGCAATGTTTTATACAGCGATCTAAATTCAGAGCTTTCACAGAGACTTCAGTGCATTCACAACTCATGCATTTGCTTTATTTTTAAAATTTGAATACTTTCAACTTACTTGACATTGTTTAAAGAATAAACATTTGCTTCTTTCTCTCTGCTGTAACAATTTATCAATATCTTCACATATAAATATATTGCTCTTGCTTTACCCAGCATAATCTTAGCATGTCTCTTGCTTTACCCAGCATAATCTTAGCATGTCTCTTGCTTTACCTGGCATAAGCTTTACCCAACATAATACTAACATGACTCTTGCTATATCCAGCATAATCCTAACATGTGCCTTGCTTTACCCAGCATAATCCTAACATATCTCTTGCTTTATCCAGCAGAATCCTAACATGTCTCTTGCTTTACCCAGCATAATCTTAGCATGTCTCTTGCTTTACCCAGCATAATCCTAACATGTCTCTTGCTTTATCCAGCAGAATTCTAACATGTCTCTTGCTTTACCCAGCATAATCTTAGCATGTCTCTTGCTTTACCCAGCATAATCCTAACATGTCTCTTGCTTTATCCAGCAGAATTCTAACATGTCTCTTGCTTTACCCAGCATAATCTTAGCATGTCTCTTGCTTTACCCAGTATAATCCTAACATGTCTCTTGCTTTACCCAGCATAATCTTAGCATGTCTCTTGCTTTACCCAGCATAATCCTAACATGTCTCTTGCTTTACCCAGCATAATCCTAACATGTCTCTTGCCTAACATGAATGACTGTTATTTCTGTATGGTGAAAATATTAGGCTTGACTAAGGAAACAAAATTCATTGTTGTTTATCCATATGTGCTACCAGCAATTAAACCAGTCCCTTATAGTGAAACTTTACCAGTACCAATTCCCCTAAAGTCATTTGAAGAAACTGATAGTAACAGCAATGATAATTAAAAAATAAGCCTTTAAGTTAAAGTGATTCAACCTATGTATCCTCCACCACAAGAAACATGGTACAGTTCAATTAATCAGTATTAGATAATTTAGTGCAGGATTTAAATTTGGGGGAAATCAAGCAGAGCTCTTCGGCTTGAGGCTGCAACAGCAGAATATGCTTGCTAAAACTACTAAACTACACTGAGGATGCAGGCAAAAGCCTGCAAAACTAGTTTTGCATAATTCAACAGTAAGTGGAGCATAAGATTATTAAATCGACTCACTAGGTAATTAAGAACATAATAGTCACTTCACTGTATTGGTTCCAACACGAAATTAAATGTTATATTCGAAATTAAATGTTATATTTACTAGACTACAGTCTATAGGAAATGGCATCATTTATTTCCCAGATTAACATATGCAAAGTTAAAGGACATTTTTGTGGCCCACAGTTAAGAAAGCTTTTAAAAGACAGAATTGTTTAATGTAATCTAATAAATGTGGAACCTCTTTGTGCCTGAAGTGCTTTCAAGAGTTTCCTGGCAATAGAAAGGATGAACAAGATGAACACTTACTACATTGTTATAAAGAAATGAGCTGTAAGATGTCACTAATCTTTTTCCTGAAACGAAGTGATGAATTGGAATTGCATTTTCATCAGGACATAGCCAAAATGGAAAACCAATATCAATGGTCACTGGAATTCTGCAATGTTGGAAGATTAGCTGGTTTTTGAAAAGAGACAGTAATTCTGACATAAGAGAAAGCCACCTGGCTGCAACCATTTTTAGGACCTATGAAGATAGATGATTTTTTTTATTCTTTTGCTGATGTTTTAATCAGTTTATATAAATTCATTTTAATGCTATTGCACCTTTCATTGTCTTAAAAATAGCAAATTTCAACTGACAATTAAATTGTCAGTTAAGCATTGCAGAATTAAGATTTTTTTTGCATATCTTTTCAACTAAGCCTGACAGGGAAAACCCAAAGTCATTTTTGGTATAAGTGCATCATTTACAGCTATTTTCAATTTGGAGGTATGACAAAAAAAAAATTATGATCTGCAATGGAGCACTGCAGAGTACAGCTAACCTGCCAATTAAAATAAAGGTAGATATTGAAATGGCAATATTGGGACAGAAATTAAAAAATAAGCAACAAAGAATAAATAGTTTCACAGCACAATGAATTAAAAACACAGGACTTTCAAAAATTACATACAGAAAGAAGAAAATTTTAAAAATAAGCATTAAATCTGCCACTATACCAATATATAGATATTAATGTGAAACTAAATCTGGATACAATGGTCTCCAAGAAGAACGACCCACCTGATTGATAGCACTTAGTACACTAAACAACTATTGTTCAACTAATACATGGTGTAGAGTGTATGCAGATGGATCTCTTACAAATGGAGAAGCAGGCTTTGGAATATACTGTGAAGAATTCTCTGAATATACACCTTTGGGACAGTGTGCTAACAATTTTGATAGTGAAATAATGGCCATCAGAGCAGCTTTAGAAAAATCTAATGTATAGACCTAACACAGATTAAAAAAGTGCTATCTTAAGAGACTCTAAAGCAGCACTACAAAGTATAATGAATTACAGGTACTTACACTGCCTGTGGTGCTTCAGTAGTTAAAACAGGCATTAAACATTATTAAAACAGTTACCCATCAACATAAACTATAAATGAAATAAGGAAACTATATCACACAGTCCAGATTAGATATACCAAAATAATTTTACAATGGATTCTCAGCCATGTGGGATTAAAGGGGAATGAGATTGCTGATACTTTAGGGGGGGAAAAAAGAAGTTGTCATAAAACTAAAACCATCTTTTGGGCTAGAATTTCCTTCTAAATTTAAATTCATAAAAAGATTAGTAACTAACAAAATGTCCAACAAAAACTTGAAGGAAAACTATATGAACATCTAAAGACTTCGAAACATTATTTATTGAAAACAAATAAAAATTGGAGTTGCACAATTTTGTTTGTTGCGTATGATTGCCCATCAGAACATCTCTTAAGAATACTAATCCAACACTAATGTATTCAACATGTTCACTCCACTTACTTACATAGAAAGAACATTTACTGAAAATTAGCCAACTTGATAGCAACAAAAAAAAAATGAAAATAGCTGGAAGCTCTTTATTGGGAAGCTAGAGAAAACATTTGATAAATATCAACATGCCCAATGGCCACTAGTAACCAACCTAGTGTTATTATTTCATATCCATACTTAAAATACTAAAAGAGTTAGTGTATCTGTCACTTACATATTTCTGGTTTTATTATGTACAGTTGAGAATAAAAGTTCTGTTGGTTATGCTGATAGTATTAGTCAATATTCCAAGAAATATGTCATCCAAAAGATGAATTCAAACTTGGAGGAACAATGCAACTGAAAATATGCAGGCCTTCAGTGGAATAAACAGATGGTGCAATAACTCACGAAGTTCAGGGAGACAATGAAGATTATTGAGGTGAACATCAATCAGCTAGACTTTTGAGAATGGCAATGTCTGTGCAACGACTGCACCAAAAGCAGGTTATGCTGCCAGCCTGCCACAGTTGGTTCTGGTGTCTAGTGGTAATCATACTTGCTTCATAGACCCAAGATCGTGAATTCAAACTTAGCCCAGGTCAATGGATGTTTTTTTGGGTGTAAAAATCTCAAGTTTGGCTCCCTTCAGAAGGGAAGGGGTAACGCCATTGGTCTATGTTATAGATTTATGGCATGTAAAAGAACCTCAAGCCTGAAAGGAGAGGACTCCTAGCAAAATGTATTGGCTATTTCATGCACTGAATAGAAAGGGATGCTAATGACTAAAACTGTTAAAGAGCATTCTTAATTAAAATAAACCTAACCAAACAATCAATGACATTGTGTGCTGTAACCAGCTAGAACCTGTTCGTGAAAAGCTGAACACTAATGAATCTCAGGGATGTTATTCCTTTGCATGATATTGTAAAATATCACATACAGCTAAAGTGTCTAGTAAAACCATTATCCATCTTGGTTGGCAGTCACCATATTCTCCATACATTGCACATCAGATTATTATCTTTTGTTTCTTCTGATAATAAACTTCTATGACAGCAAATCAATACATTTGCAGACCTGGAAATTGCACTGGATGGATGTTTTCCTTTCTCCCCTATGGAGTTCTATCACAATGATATTCAGTTTTCCATCATGTGCTCAATAGCAAAGGTATATACTGAAAAATATGCATATGTGAGCTATATTAATGGGGCTACATTTTATAAAGGTACTCTTATTAACTGGTACATCAACAAGATACTGTATCTGTTTTTATTTTTTTTTTTCTGCAGAATAAGAGTATAAATAATTTATGCAGCACAGAGCAACTTCACACACAGATGGAGACATTCTCTGCATATATGATGAAATAAAATGGGGAGGATAGAATTCAGGTTTGTGGCCCCCTAGATATTCAAATTTAAATTTGTGCAATTTCTATTTTTGGAGAAAGCTCAAAAACTTAGTGCATGCCAACAACCAACATAATCTACAGGCATTGAAATGGAGTATCTGAGAGCAAATTTGTGAAGAGCAAAATCTTTACAAAAAGATTCAGTCATGTTTCACAGTTGAGGGTAGGCACTTTGAGCTTGTACTATGGTGGCGAGTACTACTTACAACTAATAAATAAACAAAACATATGTGCTATGAGTTCTCACCATATAAAATGATTTCCATTGGCAGGTGGTAAGATCATTACACCTTAACTCTCTGTTGGCATAAGTATTTTATAATTGTATAGCAGTATATATTTACATAAAGTTCATCACGCAGGAGTTGCGTAAAATAAACAAATTCCTCACCTAGTAGAATAACTTTAAAAAAGAATATAAAATCCAAATTATGGTCTTAATAATTAATTAAATGAAATAAGTTATGGTCTTACTGTGTGATATCAGGAGAACAAAACTAGAATTTTTGCAATCTATAATTATGACAAAAGAGAAACCACATTTTTAGAATTTTTACCATCATCATTATGAAGATTAAACCACAAAAATTAATTGTATATTATATAAAATTGGAATATATGACTACAGATAGACAAAGTTATATTGTGTGAGTATTTTTAAATGTAACCATGTTTATGAACTGAGCCTTTGAAATTATTTTTACATTCACTAAAACAGAGAAATAACAGAAAGTTTCAAGTTACATTGTGTATTTAAGAAAAACGTATTCATATTTTATTACAAATTTTTTAAAATTATGTTGGAACCAATGCATTGAAGCTAAATAAAATATAAATGATTATCCAGTACTGTCGCCTCATACACTCTATTGCTTCTCTTACTTGCAGTCGTCAAGTCATCGAGGATGGAGAGGATTCTCTTCGAAACCAGTCCCACTATATTTTAAAAGTAAGTGAAGCACTAGAGTGTATGAGACAACATATTGGATAATCATTTATACATGTTCATATGTTTTAATAAAACAAAAATATGGTACTATTTAAAACAATTATAAGCAAACATACACAATAAACCATATGCAATCAATTTTCATCGGCTTTGAAGTTTAATTTAAATGTTATTGTAGTAAAAACATGTTACAAATATGTTTTCTGAAGTTTATCATATAGAGCTCTTACATAAAATGTAATTCTCAAACACACATTTGATTAAGTTTTCACATTTGCTGTTCTTCATGATGATACTTTTGTTAAATATAAAATATATGCAATGTTATAAATACACTTTATATTTGTCTTTTATTTTAAAACAATAGAGAGAAAAATAACTTCAAAATCACTTTTTAAATTAGGTTTTCAAGGATACCTTTTACTCCTAATTGTCCATTTCCCTAATTCTCAGAAGCTATTTTTATTATTTTATTTAAATGGCATATACCGAATTTTATTATGAAGAAACAAATATTGATGCCTCTAGAGCAATCTTTAAATTTTGGATTTCAGGTAAATCCCCACTACTAATGGCCCAGTTTCTCATTTCCAGTAACCATTTTTCTTATTTTATTTACATGGTATAAGGAGTTTTGTTGCGAAAAAGCAAATGGCGCTGCTAGAGTGAATTTTAAATTTTGCGTTTCAGGAACCTCCCCCCCACTTCTAATAATCTGATTTCGCCGATTTTCAGAAACTATTTACATGAAATTTCGTTGCGAAAAAACAAATATTAATGTCAATACAGCTATTTTTAAATTTTGGATTTCAGGTTAACCCCCCTCCTAATAGTCAGATTCACTGATTTTCAGAAACATTTTTCTTGTTTTATTTCAATGGCATGTACCGAGTTACCTTTAAAAAAATTTACAATTGCGACCTGCAGAGGATTTGTAAATTTCGCTTTAACCTCCACTCCTAATGACCCGATTGGTATGATTTCGGAAACTACTTTTATCAATTTATTTTAAAGAAATATACCCAGTTTCGTTGAGAAAAACAAAAATTACAACCGCTAGAACGATTTGTACATTTATTTTTAAATTTTATGTTTTAGGTTAATTCGTGGTTGCACCCGCAATAGCTTACATTCCTTCGGAACTAGCTATTAAGAAGTATTTTGCTGCTAAATAGCAATTGTAAATCTCATTCATACAAACACTTCAAATTTCGCATGATGCAGAACCATCTGTTTTATCTTTGAGGACACGTTATTCCAAAATGTCTAGACAAGTGGTATCTCTTGCCTATACCACTACTGCTTTGCTGCAGGAGATGCTACTTCTCCTAAATAAATGTTTGACAGGCAGAATGAGTGGTACACATTGTAGGTGTAAAGGGCTATGTAGACAATGCCCTTCTTGTTTATGTGATTGGTGATTACCACAGACAAGTGAACGGGGAAAATGTTTAACAATAAAATCTTATTTCATCAGTGATAGTTTTATTTATTTATTTTTTTATTGTTTTATTTGCGGACGCTCTTTAACATCTCAGGTCAGCAGCGTCCCATTCAATTCAGGGCGTGAAACGGCCGACAAATTTTGCTCAGAGGCCTCTCTTTCAGGCTTGAGGTTCTTTTTCGTGCCGTAAATGTACGACACGGGCCCCACGACTTTACTTCCCTTCCGAAGGAAGCCATACTTAGGATTTTTACGCCCGAAAAAATCCATCTGTCCTGGCCGGGTTCGAACCCGCGATCTTGGGTTTAGGAGACAAGTATGGTAACCACTACACCACCAGGACCGACATCAGTGATAGTGCTAGACACAATCTGCAGATAGATAAACGTATCTTGTGGATATTTAAAATGTATTAAGGAAGCTATAGAAAACATATCCTATTGCAATTTGTTAAATAGTTAATACTAACTCCATATACAACAATAAGACATGTTATCAATAACAAAATTCATTAGTTTTCCTCTACTCTTTAGGGTGAATTCCCCCCTCCCAATTAGCCAGCTCTATGTATAATGAAGTTCTTTCAGCCGATTAACTTAATTGCTATAATTTAGTGATTTTGATATCTAAATTTCTCTTCGTTTCTCTATTTTAGTTATTCGGAGAAACACTTTAGGAAAACTAATTTTAAACAAATAGATAAATCAGTGGTAGCAGCAAAATTTTGGACTCACAATCGTGAAATTACACCAGAGGCTAATCTGCTGAAAGAACTTCACAACCCAATAGAGCTGGCTACTTAGAAAAACAATGTCATCCTGAAAAATAGAAGAAAATTAATAAATTACATTCCACCCGGTTCCTATTCGAACCATCTGGTGTCTCCATTGAAGTACCTTGGGATCGAGTAGTCGAGGAGAGCGACATGTCCTAATGCTGTAAAAGTAAGGAGTTAGTGGGAATATATTTCCAGTATCGTAACCGCTACTAGCACCACTTCACCGTGTTCTTGTTTCTCAGCGAGTGAACGTTGGCAATGATCACGTCTACTAATAAGAAACTTTGCTTCCATAAGAGAAGTTACCTTTAATGCGTTCGCTTATCTTCAGGACAGTGCAATATGATAATTCGCTGCATCTACAGAAAGAGATTGAATTTATACATAAAGTGTAATATACTCCATAGTATATATAACGTATTTATGTGGTTATTTATAATTTAAAAAATAATATAATATGTTTCTAAATGGGTGATTTTTCCACGCGTAACGACGGTGGTTCAAGCTGGTACTGCGGAAAGCCCGCAGCTATGATTGTCACCTAAGTTATTACTGATACTTAAACACTTAAAAGATAATTTACTCACCTAAACAGCAAGAAGATGCTGCAACTGCCTTCCTTCCTTCCTTCCTTCCTTCATTTTTTTTTTTTTTTTTTTTTTTTTGCATCGACTTATGAAATTAAGCATAGCCCTTTGCAGTTCCCTTTGAGAAATGGACGAATATTATTTTTCAGTTCATCAAACGTGTGTGGATTTATCTTGTGCACTTTTTCTTTAACCCCCCCCCCCAAGAGATAAAAATCGCAGGGACCGAGAGGGCCATGTGTTGTTAGTGATGACTCTATTGTCGAATATTTTATGAATTGCATGCAAAGAGACGTGGGCTGTATGTGCCGTTGCAGAGTCCTGATGGAAACTCGTGAACCTGCGTTCTCTCACAGTTAATTCATGGAAAACGGATTACAAAATATTCTGTACATACCTATCATTGATAATTATTTATTTAAATAATAATAATAATAATAATAATAATAATAATAATAATAATAATAAAGATCTGTTATTCTCTCGCCGCTAATGGCGCACCACACTCCTACTTTTGATCATGCAGGGGTTCTTTGTAAAGCAGGTTGGGGTTTTCTCCAGTATCGGATCTTTTGTGAATTAACATACCCACTTGGGTGGAACCAAGCTTCGTCTGTACAGAAAATTAAATTGGGGTCAACTTCTTCGTCAAGCACATTATTCAAAATTCATTCACAAAATCTACTCATGGACGCAGGGTCACCCGGTTTAAGTTCTTGCACTACAGTAATTTTATAGGGTTTTAACCCCAATAGCTTTAAGTAGTCGTTCGCACAGAGGAATAGGAACATCCAGATGCTGCGAAAGACATCAAAATGATTTTATGTACGCTTTTTTTTATCAAGAATACTTCCATTTTTATGAAATTTATTTACCAATCTGTGAATCAAACTTCAACTTGGGGAGTTGAATATCAGGGAATCTCTGTACATTATGAACTGAATCTATATGCACGTACGAATCGTAAATAAACACTCCTTGGCGAATAGAATAGTTAAATAGAACCAAATTAAAGTAATTAATACACTGTCACACAAGCACACATCCATATGTTCCTGGAGTTAAATTGACCTGCTCTCCAACTCCCCGGCCGGCTTTCAAGCGTAGCAACGAGACGAGAACTGAAGTGGAGCGGCCCGCGTAGAAAAAGGCTCCCCACTACATGTAGTCCTTTCGTGCAAGATGTTGTTAGCTCCTAGTAGAAACAAAGCAGTGCTTTTATGCTCATAATAGCGCAGGGAAGAAATAGAGATCAATTATGAAAGACGAGTTCAGTTCTGAAACTGTAGACCGATGTAGTTCGCAAAGGTTAATATATTTATTCTTGAGTATATAGATATAAACAATGAAATGCGCAAAAACAAATTTATTTAAGTTTAAGTAAGTAAGAATCAATTTGAGTATTTCTTTCAAATAAGTAAGCCTGAAATGTAGACCGTTTTGTTTCGCTAATTTCGAAAGAGAGCTACGTAGATTGGAACTTCCGGACTATCAAAGAAGGTCATTAAAGTACTACAGTCTACCCTACAACTTACCTGTATAAAAAGCATTCTCTACGCTCACTTAACTATAAAAAAAGTGTAGAAACAGCTTAGTAAACATAGAATCAGAACTCAGAAAGTTCGAAATATCACGTCTTGTAGTCAAATGCAGAATCCTCATTAACATAATTTGTATCATCGTATATTTTTATACTTTTGTATGTAACAGAATGATTTTGTTTACTTACGAAATAGGTTCACTGGGCATGGTCTCTTTCATGACTTGACCCAGTGTCTGCCAATCCTGGAGACAGTTTTCTGACATCGTCTTCATAACTGCCTCCACTTTTTTCACGACAGCTGTTAGCTGGGCCCGCAGCTCCATTTTGAGACGAGGGAACAGAAAACAAATCACACGGAACTAAATCCGGGCTGTAAGGCATACATTTAACTGTTTTTTTTTTTTCCTGGTCAAATATCGAATAACAACGGTGCAAATATTGTCATAGTAAAGACGCCAACCAGATCGATGTAGCTCAGAGCGTTTCCGATGGATGTGTTCGGCCAAGATGCTAAAACAGTCTTGTAATACTCCTCGTAGCTTTCCACGAGAGTTAAAGAACGAAATCACCATAACCTTTACTGCTAATCGAACAGCTTTGGTGTCAGAGAAGCAGGTGAGGTGCTTTCGGGATAGTAATGGTGCAGCCAAGTCTCATCTCCTGTAATGAAGGATATCAGATATGCCAGACGCTGAAGCTCTTGACACCCGTCCACTCGCATCATCTTCTGTTTAGACGTCAGCAATCTCGGCACAAACACGTCTCACGGGTTATCTGTAACATTTCTGCCAGTCATTAGTCGATCTTCCCGAACAATGACGCCTTGGTCTCGTTTACTGCAGTGTTTAGAGCACCAGAACCGCCCTTCTTAAACTCTTTGACCAAACGAAGTGCGGTTGATTGTGGCAGAAAATCACCATATGCTTGCTGTAACATCGCGTACGCTTCCATACCGTATTTCTGCAAACGGAAGCAAAATTTTATAACTGTTCTGCTCGATGCGAAGCAAATACTCGCTCTGCTGGCGTCCTGTATCAAGATGCATGCGCGAAAGCACTTTTAATTTTTTCTACCAATCAAGTAAGATGTTTTCTTATCACGAAAAACTGTTTCATCGCCGTATCTCCCGCCTGTGGTGCCTCAGTAGTAAAAACGGGCGTTAAACCTACTCAATTGAAAAAAAAAAAAAATCACCGTATTTCCACTGTGTGACGAGAAAAAAAAAAGTTCTGTGTTTAGTCCCATATTATTATTATTATTATTATTATTATTATTATTATTATTACAATATCAAATAAAGGCATTTTTCTAATTAGCTAAATACAATTTATGGTTTTTTTTTTATAAAACAAAGCACATTATTTGTAATAAACAACTGAAAACTTGAAATAAAAAAAGAGTAGAGGTAATAAGTGTATCTGGGTTGATAACTTTTACTGAAGACAGTTATTTACAATGGTAGACGTGCAGTCCCGCTCTGTAATAAAAACGGAAGCTCCATTTAGAATTGTTCCCTTAAGAGTCGAGAGATGGGGTGTATTTTGTATGTAGAACTGCTCCCTAGTGAGATGGCGATACAACTTTTTTCAGCAATGTCCCCTTCAGGTTCTAAATGCTTCCCTTTTAAATTGAGTCCATAGGCCGCAAATGCAATATGCGGAGTAAACACACGAAATCACTTCCAGGTTACAGGAGAGGCCTGCTTAACACCCGATATGTTTTTGGCACCGTTCTTAGCATACAGCCAACAATTGGTTAATTTTATTTCATATGAAAATTGAGGGAATAATTACTTGCAAAAGTGTCGCAGGAACAAGTGAAATGGTTTTTTTTAAAAAAATTTAGTTAATAGATCTGTTCTCTGCGCCCTAGAGCTTAACTTTTTTATATGGGAATATTAAAAGTTCCAACACTACAACAAAGCGTATACATGCATTTAACGGTGTCATTATTACCTAGTGCAGCGATACAATGCCTTTTCTACTTTGTGAAAGATCCTGTTCCAAAAGAGTTCTGCTGGATCTGCTTTATGAAGTCAAAACGGCAACCTTTCAGTTTTTGTCTTATCTTCTGAAAAGAGGCCAAGTTGGGTGGGAAAGAAGTGCGTCTCATGTTAACAATCTCCCTATTTGGTGTATGTGGATGCCAAGCGTTAACTTTCATTATGGAAATACTTAATAAAACTCTCATGCCTTAACTCCCTTCCTCTAATTGTTCCTTTAGATATCACCACCACCACCACCACCACCACCATCATCATCATCATCATCATCATCATTATTATGTTGCAGTTGCAATCTCCAAGCTCGCTAATTGAATTGTTGGTCTTGTTCCTTGACGCTGGTTGTTTGAGGTGAAACGGGATTCTTGTTATTCTAAGTGACGAAAAATAAAATATGTTGGTACATAGGATGCCGCTGACATAAGAAGCTACTCGAATCATCAATGCGAGTTGTCAAAACATAAAACTACGGAATAAGTCAATAAATGAAAACAAATAAACAGTGATATACAGATTAGTTGAAAGTCCAGCACGACCTAAATAACTTTTGAAGCATGTGGTTCAATGGTATGTAGCTATATATTGAAACTCAAAAATGATATTACAGGCTTTTTTCTACTTTCGGTTCAAGAAAAAAAAAAGTACAGTGAATAATAAAAAAAAAAACTTGTTTCGTTTACTGAATTCTGTCAGTAACAATATGTACATTGGCCTTTGTTTATCTATGTAAACACGTTTATTGATACAGAAAAAAATATTTAAGGGATTAAATGTGGCCTAGTGTGTTAAACCATTCCATCTAATGTTGAGCGAAAGAAAAGAATTCTAATTTTAATTATGGTTGGCTATGAAGACAGCCAACGATCTCATCGAAAGGCAGCGAATTTATTTAATCCAATTCCACATACAACAGTGACAAGGATGCAAAGGATTTACTTAAACTGAATGGGTAAAGGGTTTTCCAAGCTCAGGTAGCGACCGAGAAGTGCAACTAATGAGAATATTTTATTGGATGTTCTCCTCCGTGTGCAAGGAAATCCAAATTTTCTACTACAACTTTAAAGCTGCGAGTTGAAAAACTTTTTAAGTTCAAAGTAACTTCCTTTAAAAAGTCAACTTTCGCAGCAACTTTCAAAGGAGGATACTGACAAAAGAATGCAGTTTTGTGAATTAGAAATGTAGCACATTAACAACAATCCAGTTTTTCTTTGACAAATTGTATTCTCAGATGAAGCCACGTTCTGCCCGTCAACATACAATTGCCGACGATGACCAGACGTAAATCCACAAAGTATGGAAAAGAACCACACACAATATCCACAAAAACGTTGGTTGATATTGTTGGTGATCGTATCATTGGTACGTATCATTCTTCTTTCGAGAAATGCTAAACGCTAATAGATATTCGGATTTGCTTTGAAATCAGTACCGGCTATCGCGAATTTGTCTCCACATCCAGTCAACAAGATGGAGCTGTAGCTCTGCACTTAAACAGGGTTTTCCCTAACAATAGATCGATAGGAGAGGTCATATAGAGTGGTCATTAAGTCATTCCTTAAAACGATTTCACATGTCAAGCAGCTGAGCACAGAATTTAGACTTTTTTGTTTTCTTGATCTGGGAGTAGAAAAATGTCGGTAATGTCATTTTTGAGTCGCAATAAACGGCTTAGGTGATGCGGAACTCTTTAGAACTTGAAAGCCATTTGCATTCATGTTCGTAATATCAAATTTCTTACAAATTTGGCAGATAATTTGATAAGATGCAACTCAGTTAAACAATGCAAACGATTCAGTTTTATCCTCTATTTCTTGTAAATGTTATATCAAAGCATTTGATATCATGTTTGTAAGATCAGGTTTGTTATTTTCTTATTCGTAAATAGTATTTTATTTTGAAAACTATTAACGTGGAATAATAAAATTAGACCACAAAATTATCTTTAAACTACTCAAAATGCTACCTGCACCCTACATGCAACTTAGAAACAGGGTGTTTAATAAAAAACAAGCAATTTGATATAGGGAGGGAATCACATGAGAATAACAAAGCTATATTGTGATAAAGAAGTTGAAATTAGTTATTGCAAAGACAGCTTGTTTTCAAACCTGCTTTATCAGCAAGCAATTCAACATCTCGCAATAATCACATGACTGAAGCGGGTAACCGATTTAGCGCGTTATGTAAGAGGGGAGTTACAATACTGCGCAACTTGGGTAGGGAGATGGGCATGCAGATGCTAGTTGGCGGTTATTAACAGAGTGTGTACCGAAAGGACAGTGCTCGTTTGTTGTCAAGTAGAGAAAGACGTGGACATTGTGTGAGGCGATTATCAAATCGAAGATGGACTGCATGGTTTTTTGTGGAATGAAAAACTGCAGAAATGCATAGACGTTTAACTGTGGTCAAGATCATTTACAACTGTGTTCGGCCTCGCACTGCACATGACGAATTGAATATGAAAGAGATGTGTGCACATTAGAGGCACAGCAATTGAAGTCCATCGTCAGCTACTGGAAATGCATGATGAAGATCCAAATACTTTGGATAAGCTGGTGTCACAGATGATCACTGTACTGCTAATGACTGTCAACACCATTTAAAAGCAGGATTCAGCAATGGCGAATGGGGAACTAATGCAAAGTTGACATCGCTGTGGTTCACCGGATCTCGCTCCCTCTGATTATGTCTTATTCGACGACCTGAAAGTAATATATTTGGCAACGAGGAAATTCAGGCAGTCCAGAAGTACTCCCAAACAATAGTTTCAGGAAGATGGCAACAGTGCACTGACGTTGGTGGAGGTACTGAACCATGTTGCATAAAAATAATATTGTAAATAATTCCCGAACGCCCCTTGTAACAGTCTAGAGGGAGCTATGCAGCTGACTGTGATTAGGACCCGGTTCTATGAATTATTTTACGATAAAGTATGCTCATACATAAATTTCATCACAATCAAATGGCATTGCTTCGCAACTTCCGCCTGTCATTTCAATGGCGCGCTTGTCCTTTAGAAAATTAATGCCATAGCTTTGGAATTTGTACAGGAAGACCACAAATTGCTTGTATAAGACCGCTCTAGAATCTTTGAAATCATTATCGCGTAGCTTATTAACGCACACTCTTCCTCTATAAGTAAAAATAAAGAAACTCTTGGAACAATGACAAGAAATAGAGAAACAGAAATAAACAAAACTCTTAAATAGTCACAAAATTCTTGTATATTTCGAACAACTTGTGTTCTTGTCAAAAGGCAGGAGACAAATGAAGGTGGAAAAAATAAATATTTAATCGCGAAGGTAACATAATGCGTGGAAATACATTAAACAATAAACGATCAATATATTAATACGTAAATTTTAAACCCGGTGATATAAGCGCTTTATGCAAAAAATATAGCCGCCATTTCTTTATTTCCGAGTAAACTTACACAGCTATGTGTCAGTAAAGCATCAATAAGTGTTAAATTAAATGCATAATCGAAATATTTGCAGTGAGACAGGGCTTGTTGGGCAACCAGTAAGGGAAATTTGGTTTTAACAGAACTCTGTGATTGTTAATACGGAGCGAAACAACAGAAGTTAAACCAATATAAAATGCTTAGCAAATCTTACATTATAACATACACACGACGTTCTTAGAAGAGCAAGTAGCAAATGGAGAAATGTTGAATTCTCTGGATAAATTAGGGCTGCGGAATGAATGACATGACATAATTAGCGCACAGGTTTTACATTTAGAACGTTGGCAAGGATATGAGCCTGCGACCGAATGAGGTACTTTGGAAGGAGATAAATATACTTTTAAGGTTAGGATTGTTCCAAAAGGCGAGGGTACAAATTTAGAAAAATCACTTTAAAGATGAATGCATTAATAAAGTATAAGATGAAAATTTTACTATTAAGTTATATCCGCAGTTAAAAGTATTTTCTAGAAGCCTAACGTCAAATGCTAACGTGCCCAAGGCATTTATAAAGTAAAAAAGTATAGACGAATTTCTGGGCAGTGTATAAGTATTAGGCCTTCTATGCCAGCTATTTTATTTAGTAATCAGAACCAGAGAGGAAAAATTCAAGGTTATGACCGGAACTATAGCTATGGATTTTCAGTTTAACGTGCCGACACTCTTACCACCAGAGCTACCGTGACCTGTCCTACCATAGCTTCGAATGTCCTTTATGTGAGTTTACCCTGAAGAACTCTCGAGTGACATCGACATTTCCCTATCTTACTCAGATTGCATGGCTTGTGTGAAAAAGTCATATTTCAAGCTAAATTCATCATTACAATTAATTCCAAAAACCAAAATAATATTGTTTTAGAATGAAAAATAAACATCCCTTGCGGCTAATAATTTAGTGTAACAGTTTTAACTTTCTATAATTTATTTTTGATGTAATGACACATTGTACAGAATGCTCACGAAAAACCGTTCCTCCACCTCGTAAACAAAAGTAAGTATTGTACCTGTTGCATCATTTTACGTGTCGACTTATTAGGGTTTCTAAGCATTTGTACCCGAATAACCGGAAACACAGTAAGTGTAATAACAGGGTTCGCCTTTCCCCACATTTTCCCTACTAATCCTGTTGTACGCGGCGTTTGTCCAAATCTTGTGCATTGCCCTTTGCAGGAATACCAAGACCAGGAAATTTGGCTAAAAAAATTCTCCGCGTTTTGTTAATGGAGCCGGTACGCACTTGACTATTGCAATTCTTTATTGCATAGAATGTATCTCGCTCGGCATGAATATTTCTTCACGGTACAAACCCGCCTTCCCGTGTTCAAAACATGAATTGCGATACATAACTTCTTTTTCCTTTCCGCCAGAATTCATTGTCTGGCTCGCTGTCGCCGGACCGGTGTTTTGTGGGCCACCCAGTATTAGCTGTGTGTTTATTAAACATATTTATTTATTTGTCCTTTTTTTGCCATCTTTTTTAATTCGTGTAAAAATGATTCATATTAAAAATTGTTTTAAAATATTTTAAGTGTCACATTTCTATTTATGACATAAATTTTAATTCTCGACTGCATAATAATTAAATATATATTATTTTTTATAATATTGGTATAAAGTTTCCTAATTTTTCTTTTTAATATTCTCATACACTTCCTATCTTTTTCTAATTTATGGTTAATGCTTATTTCGTAATTTTAATGTTTTAATGATCAATTTTTATTTACTATTTGTTCATGTACATTATGTTTATGTTATAATTACATTATCATGTGCAGTCCGATTAAGCAAGTAGTATGCATCACATTTTTAAAACCGCCAAGGGTGGGCGAGGACGTTAAGGCGCGGACTTGTGAGCTGGAGGTCTGGAGTTCGAATTCCGCCAGGACCTTCCTCCCTGACTAATTTTCTTCAGGTTTTCCTCAGTCCTCATAAATGGCAAATACACTTAGGCCTGGAACGATTCCTTCCTTAAAATAAATCCTTTCCCAATATATTTCATTTCATTTCGTATCATCAGTGTCCATCACCTGTGGTGCCTCAGTAGTAAAAACGGGCGTTAACACATTCATTCATTCATTCATTCATTACATTTTTTAACTGCGCGCGCACGTACACGCATTCTAGAAAAATGTGTTGTTTCACTTTTCTGCAATGTATAAAAACTTTATTTTATATTTCTAAAAATTAATTTATTTTATGGAACTTATAGACGATATTAAGATTCTATGTACAACATAAAATGTATAAACAATTCCTTTTAATTTAATTTAATGCTCTTTAGCATCTCAGGTCATCAGCATCCCATTCAATTCAGGGCGTGAAACAGCCGACAAATTTTGCTCAGAGGCCTCTCTTTCAGGCTTGAGGTTCTTTTTCCTGCCGTAAATGTACCACACGGGACCCACGGCTTTATTTCCCTTCCGAAGGAAGCCACACTAAGCAATTTTACGCTCGAAAAAATCAACCGATCCTGGCCGGGTTTGAACCCGCAACCTTGAGTTTAAAAGGCAAGTATTGTTACCGCTACACCACCAGAACCGACGATTACTGTTGTGATAATGTACTTTGATATATTTTGTATTGTTTGTTATAATGTTCTTGTATACTGGGATAACTTTTGGTTATATATCTACTGAGACTACTTTTATTACTGTAGTGGTAATGTACTTGTCATATTATTCTCTAATGGCTCTAATATCACTTTTTCTTTAACACATAATATTAGTCAAAAATTCTTTTGTCCTATACTATGTGAGCCCAATAAAACTCAAACGTATTAATAATAATAATAATAATAATAATAATAATAATAATAATAATAATAATAAAATCTGTGTAAAAGTTAATTTTTGTGCCCTGTACCAGAATCTGAAGAAGAAGCTGATTATAAGGCATAACCAGATGAATACTTACAACTGATAGTAACAAAACAAGCAGCAAAAAAAAGTTTTATTTTTTAGCAGTTCATTCAAAAGTCTTAAAAGTTCGAATTGCCCTCTCACATACACAATAAGAAAATGGAAAAGTCAAAAAAATCATGTTCCACTTGCACACTGTTCACAAGAGTCACGCATGCATGGTATGTTCACAGTTCAATAGAGTACATAGTTCTCTGCAAGAACATAAACATATAATGAAATACATGCCCGGAATGTTCACAGTTCAATAGAGTACATAGTTCTCTGCAAGAACATATGCATATAATGAAACACATGCACAGTATGTTCACAGTTCAATAGAGTACATAGTTCTCTGCAAGAACATACGCATATAATGAAATACATGCCCGGAATGTTCACAGTTCAATAGAGTACATAGTTCTCTGCAAGAACATACGCATATAATGAAATACATGCCCGAAATGTTCACAGTTCAATAGAGTACATAGTTCTCTGCAAGAACATAAGCATATAATGAAACACATGCACAGTATGTTCACAGTTCAATAGAGTACATAGTTCTCTGCAAGAACATATGCATATAATGAAATACATGCCCAGTATGTTCACAGTTCAATAGAGTACATAGTTCTCTGCAAGAACATACGCATATAATGAAACACATGCACAGTATGTTCACAGTTCAATAGAGTACATAGTTCTCTGCAAGAACATACGCATATAATGAAACACATGCACAGTATGTTCACAGTTCAATAGAGTACATAGTTCTCTGCAAGAACATATGCATATAATGAAATACATGCACAGTATGTTTACAGTTCAATAGAGTACATAGTTCTCTGCAAGAACATACGCATATAATGAAACACATGCACAGTATGTTCACAGTTCAATAGAGTACATAGTTCTCTGCAAGAACATATGCATATAATGAAATACATGCACAGTATGTTTACAGTTCAATAGAGTACATAGTTCTCTGAAAGAACATAAGCATATAAAGAAATACATGCACATTATGTTCACAGTTCAATAGAGTACATAGTTCTCTGCAAGAACATAAGCATATAATGAAACACATGCACATTATGTTCACAGTTCAATAGAGTACATAGTTCTCTGCAAGAACATAAGCATATAATGAAACACATGCACAGTATGTTTACAGTTCAATAGAGTACATAGTTCTCTGCAAGAACATATGCATATAATGAAATACATGCACAGTATGTTTACAGTTCAATAGAGTACATAGTTCTCTGCAAGAACATACGCATATAATGAAACACATGCACAGTATGTTCACAGTTCAATAGAGTACATAGTTCTCTGCAAGAACATATGCATATAATGAAATACATGCACAGTATGTTTACAGTTCAATAGAGTACATAGTTCTCTGCAAGAACATACGCATATAATGAAACACATGCACAGTATGTTCACAGTTCAATAGAGTACATAGTTCTCTGCAAGAACATACGCATATAATGAAACACATGCACAGTATGTTTACAGTTCAATAGAGTACATAGTTCTCTGCAAGAACATACGCATATAATGAAACACATGCACATTATGTTCACAGTTCAATAGAGTACATAGTTCTCTGCAAGAACATATGCATATAATGAAATACATGCACAGTATGTTTACAGTTCAATAGAGTACATAGTTCTCTGAAAGAACATAAGCATATAAAGAAATACATGCACATTATGTTCACAGTTCAATAGAGTACATACATGACTACAGTCTCAGCTGTCTCACACACTTTCAACAATCACAACAATCAACACATACTCTTGTTCACTGATATGACTACAGTCTCAGCTGTGTTGCACACTTTCAACAATCACAACAAGCATCACATTCTCTTGTTCGCTGATATGTCTACAGTCTCAGCTGTGTCGCACACTTTCAACAATCACAACAAGAATCACATTCTCTTGATCGCTGATATGACTACAGTCTCAGCTGTGTTGCACACTTTCAACAATCACAACAAGTATCACGTTCTCTTGTTCGCTGATATGAATACAGTTTCAGCTGTCTCACACACTTTCAACAATCACAAAAAGTATCACATTCTCTTGTTCGCTGATATGACTACAGTCTCAGCTGTCTCACACACTTTCAACAATCACAACAAGCATCACATTCTCTTGTTCGCTGATATGTCTACAGTCTCAGCTGTGTCGCACACTTTCAACAATCACAAAAAGTATCACATTCTCTTGTTCGCTGATATGATTACAGTCTCAGCTGTCTCACACACTTTCAACAATCACAACAAGAATCACATTCTCTTGTTCGCTGATATGTCTACAGTCTCAGCTGTGTTGCACACTTTCAACAATCACAAAAAGTATCACATTCTCTTGTTCGCTGATATGTCTACAGTCTCAGCTGTCTCACACACTTTCAACAATCACAAAAAGTATCACATTCTCTTGTTCGCCTATATAACTACAGTCTCAGCTGTCTCACACACTTTCAACAATCACAACAAGAATCACATTCTCTTGTTCGCCTATATGACTACAGTCTCAGCTGTCTCACACACTTTCAACAATCACAACAAGCATCACATTCTCTTGTTCGCTGATATGTCTACAGTCTCAGCTGTCTCACACACTTTCAACAATCACAACAAGTATCACATTCTCTTGATCGCTGATATGTCTACAGTCTCAGCTGTCTCACACACTTTCAACAATCACAACAAGTATCACATTCTCTTGTTCGCTGATATGTCTACAGTCTCAGCTGTCTCACACACTTTCAACAATCTAGAGTAGGCTTCATCTTCTGTGGTTGGGAGTCCACGTTTAATTACGTTTATGAAAAAAATAACTGTCTTCAGCAACCCTACGAACTTGAAATGGGCTTTGATCTGCTGGACTGTCCACTTTCGTAATAAAGTTTTCATCACTGCACAGAACTAATCCCCCCCCCCCATCTTTTTATGGCAATTGCAATAGAGTTGAATTTATCTGTGTACGAAACCTATACTAAGCCATGCGCCATCTGTTGAACTTTGCGCATTATTGCGGAAATGTACCAACTTTCCATATAATCGTGGTTAATAATAAAGGCCATGATGTAATAATTTTTTTTCTAGTTACTGAAATTTTAACTGCACAATTTTAATATTTGAATTATTTTTGGTATCCTGGGAATCTAAACGAGCATTTTTATAATGAATGGTGTGAAATTATTATCTTTGTATATAATTATCTTTTTTTGAAGTTGAGATAAAGATTTGTGAAGAATGAAGCTTTTATCGGGCAGAGAGCTGTGAAACTGCTGCCTTTAGTTAACGTTCGTACATTTCTGACTTACAGAGACGGCATACCCCTAGATATTTTATGGCGTAAATTTTTTAAAGTATCATTATTCTAATTTGAGGAATTATGTTTAAATGTTATCCAAAAATAGAACGTTATATTTTGTTGATGGCCTTAAACGAATATATATTTTTTTTGAATTACACTTTGTGCTGTTTATGTGGTATTAAAAATTTGGGACGTTTTTGAAAAAAGAAATTAAACACCCAAACTTAAGATGAAGTGTGCTGCTCGTAAGCACCAAGAGAGTCGCCTAACGTTAATAGTCAATGTCATTATTTAAGACGCTGAGATGCAAAAACACGTAACGTGGTTACCATGGTAACAGTTAATGAGGAACACTTGTAACGTTGTAAGTGACCATGCACAAAGGTAGTTTCTCACCTAGTGGCCCGGATAGGATCGCAAGGAGCCATCAGATAGCCGCTATGTTGTCCCCTGAACATGCACAGAAATGGATTCAAACATCGTCATTTTCTAGTGAAAAGACTTGCCTCAGCCCCTCGTCCCTTTCAGCTGTGCCATTTATTTACTCCTGTTTCCTATTACAATCGTGTTCGCTGGAGATATTTGAATTGAAAATGTGTAATCTTCAAACACTTACATCTGGTTATACTTTACCTCGTGTGTTTTATAAAAAGTTCTGAGTTAACATCTCGTTGTTCTTTAAGCTTTCGGTCCTATTCAGGGTACTCTAGAAATGATGATGTCACGGATTTGTTTAACCTATACTTGATGTCACATACTTATTGATCGTGTTTAACTTGATGTTACATGCTTATTGCGTTTAACCTATACTTAATGTCACATACTTATTGATCGTGTTTAACTTGATGTCACATGCTTATTGCGTTTAACTTATACTTGATGTCACATACTTATTGATCGTGTTTAACTTGATGTCACATGCTTATTGCGTTTAACCTATACTTGATGTCACATACTTATTGATCGTGTTTAACTTATACTTGATGTCACATGTTTATTGTATTTAACCTATACTTAATGTCACATACTTATTGATCGTGTTTAACTTATACTTGATGTCACATGCTTATTGTATTTAACCTATACTTAATGTCACATACTTATTGATCGTGTTTAACTTATACTTAATGTCACATACTTATTGATCGTGTTTAACTTATACTGGATGTCACATGCTTATTGTATTTAACCTATACTTAATGTCACATACTTATTGATCGTGTTTAACTTATACTTAATGTCACATACTTATTGATCGTGTTTAACTTCTACTTGTTGTCACATGCTTACCGTGTTTAACGTACACTTGATGTCACATACTTATCGTGTTTAACTTATACTTGATGTCACATGCTTATCGTGTTTAACTTGATGTCACATGCTTATTGCGTTTAACCTATACTTGATGTCACATACTTATTGATCGTGTTTAACTTGATGTCGCATACTTATTGATCGTGTTTAACTTATACTTGATGTCACATGCTTATTGTATTTAACCTATAATTAATGTCACATACTTATTGATCGTGTTTAACTTATTCTTGATGTCACATGCTTATTGTATTTAACCTATACTTAATGTCACATACTTATTGATTGTGTTTAACTTATACTTGATGTCACATGCTTATTGTATTTAACCTATACTTAATGTCACATACTTATTGATCGTGTTTAACTTATACTTGTTGTCACATGCTTACCGTGTTTAACGTACACTTGATGTCACATGCTTATCGTGTTTAACTTATTCTTGATGTCTCATGCTTATTGTGTTTAACCTATACTTGATGTCATATTCTTTTTGATCGTGTTTAACCTATACTTGATGTCACATGCTTATTGTATTTAACCTATAGGTACTTGATGTCACATACTTATTGATCGTGTTTAACTTATACTTGATGTCACATGCTTATTGATCGTGTTTAACTTATACTTGATGTCACATGCTTATTGTATTTAACCTATACTTAATGTCACATACTTATTGATCGTGTTTAACTTATACTTGATGTCACATGCTTATTGTATTTAACCTATACTTAGTGTCACATACTTATTGATCGTGTTTAACTTATACTTAATGTCACATACTTATTGATCGTGTTTAACTTATACTTGTCACATGCTTATCGTGTTTAACGTACATTTGATGTCACATGCTTATCGTGTTTAACTTATTCTTGATGTCTCATGCTTATTGTGTTTAACCTATACTTGATGTCATATTCTTTTTGATCGTGTTTAACTTATACTTGATGTCACATACTTATTGATCGTGTTTAACTTATACTTGATGTCACATGCTTATTGTATTTAACCTATAGGTACTTGATGTCACATACTTATTGATCGTGTTTAACTTATACTTGATGTCACGTGCTTATTGTGTTGTACACCCCCTCTTATGTGATGCGTTTAGGGTATTATTATATTAAGTCTGGTGTTTATATGTTTGTCATGTCCTCTCCCACTCTTGTTTGATTATTTTTAGTTTCTTCTTTAGGTTTATACTCAAGTTGCCTCTCTCCTTAATGAGCAGAGAGCTTCCTATATCCGCTCTGATGATGATGCTCTCCTACAAGTTCTTTGCTTAGAGTAGCAATACAGTAACTCCAACTGAAACTTGAACTATGAGTGAATGACCAAACAAAATGTTGCCATCTCTCTACATCACTTTGTTCGTAATGAAACTTTCCACATCATAGTCGCATTCCAATTTTTATCAGGATGATCAGTTGTCAGACTTTAAACAAAGATTCCTTTCTCCCTAGCCCTACTTACTTACTGAGAACATACTACTTGTTTTGAAGCAACCATGGAGGGAACACATAATATGGTAAAGTGGAGAGTAGTTTTAAATTATTACTAGCGATTTAAGAACAATTGGAGCAGTAAACATACATGTAAGTAGAATTTTGTAACCCATATTTAATTGGTTCCTTGAGTTATCGCTTATTAGAAGGTATTTATATAATAAAGCAAATCTAAATTTTATATGCAACTTGATACTAGAGATTTGACCTATATTGCACTCTCTGAAATAAATACGCATAGCGTACAAATTAATTAAATTGGAAAATAAAACATTTACGCTAATTAGTAAACATATACCGGGGAACAAAATTTACATTAAGACAAGCTAGTTACCACCTTATTATAAGAATTATCAGTTAAAAGTTCGTAAATTGAGCTGGCAGGTGTAGCGCAGAGCAGATCGCCATATTTGAATACATCCTCACAGGTGTTCCATGGTCGCTTCATACTACGACTAGTGGTCAAGGAAAGCTGTTATTTTTAGGCCATTCGCGGTTGCGCGCTCCGCCATATTGAAGAAAGCAGAGAGAGTGAAATACACATACAATATAACACAGCAATAAAAATAAACATCTTGGAAATATAATAAGTAGGAATTATGAAGAAAATATTCTAATACAGATCCTTATACCACATTAAAAATAGATAGAGAAATAGCTTTAAGTAAGGAAAAAGAAAGTTTTATGCCTAGGAGATCCCTAATTCGTTCACCCGAACGAACTGAAGGTTCTCCTCAGAATGAGAAAGGATCAACAACATACACACAAATGGTTAAAGAGCATAGACAAAATAGTATGGAGGAAGACAATTTTAACTGTGTAATGGTTGAAATCAATATATGAGAAAATAACGGCACAAAAGAAAGCAAACTTGTTTGAAATGCTTGGAAAATTTATAAGTATGTATGAGAAATTAGAGTAAATAATATGTTGAAAACCAAAAATATAACAGTACAAAAAAGTAAAGAAAATATCCAAACTCCAATCAGTACCTATGCACAGATAATGTCAAAACCAAAACTGACGGTTAAAGAAGAGACATTTCAGAAAACAATACATCAAAGAAACACGCCTTATTTGTAACTTCAAGCAAAGTAAAAAGTGTAAAAGAAGCACAAGAAATTTTCACAAGATCAGCAAATCCAGCAGAAGATAAAATCGAGATGAAGTAATGAAAAGTACACAAAGAAATTTAATTTTGGAGACGGAGACAAAAGAAGACCTGGATAAAATATTAGGAAATGTGCAATTAAAAGAAAAGGACATCAAAATGGAATTGCCAAGGAAAAAGAATCCTCTGATGATCATGTATGATGTTGTGATAGGAGCAAGAGAGAAGGAACTAAAAGACCAGACATTTAAACAAAAATTTGAAGGTGAAATTGCACAGGAAGAATTTGGTGAAAACCTAAGGTTTCGCTTTAAAAAGGGGCCTAGATATAGAGCAAAAGTCCACCATGTTATAGAGGTGTCTCCAAAATTGAGATTTATTCCAATAAAAACAGGAAGGCTGTATGTAGGGTTCCAATCCATTACAATAAAAGATTATATTGTCGCTAGAGTATGAAATGTCAAAATTTGGGACATGTGGCCAAGTATTGCCAGTAGGAAAAATCTACATGCTCCCACTGTGGAGAAGAAGAACATGCAAGAAATGAATGTAAGAAAAAAGACCGGGCAGGAGTCTGTGTACCCTGCATCAAAAGGAAGAAAAAATGTCCGGGTAAAAAAGAATACCCAACTTATAAAATGTTTTGGTAAAGATTAATTTCTAAAATTGACTATGGATTATAAAAAAGAAAAGCAAGTTTTACGAAGGAAACGCAAAAGAAACACACCTAACAGGCAAAAAAGAAATGCAATTAGAGCATTTTTATATAGATGGAAACTAAAAGTCACCAAGAAAGAAGTTGGAACCCAGAAGGATATGGGATGGAGAAAGACAGTAATTTGGACAGTAATGAGATAGTAAGAAAAGTTATTCACGTAGATTATAGCGCATTGATAATAGATAGTGAATGGAAGTAGAAAATGACAGTATTCAAACTCTTTCAGAGAATGAAGAGGAATATTGTAATACATTTATACAAAATGCAGATACTAACTTAGAAAAAATAAACAACAAAGCAGGAAAAAAACTCACGTGTTCTAAAAATATTTTTAAAATAAAAATGAAGAACAAGAATAGAAAGAAGAGGGAAAATAAACATGCGTATAGAGTTATAAAAGCTAAAATAAATAGGAAAGAACAGAAAGATAATAAGAATTCCAATTACATGCAGAATCTTGTGGAGGCCAATATCTCCTTGAAGGAGGGAGATGAACAGAGTTGTCATGATCATCGCTATGAAAAACAGAAAACTATGCAGAAATGACAGGAAGAAAAAGCAGAAGAGAGGGAGGATGCGCTGTCCAACAAAAAGGTGACTCAGCAACACATGTTCCGTCAGCATGAAAGTACAGGAGGACAGGATAAAGCAGCCCACACAAATAAAGAAAACATAGTAACAAATGTCAATCCACAAAATATTTATGATGAATTCGCAATAAAACTAAAATTAATTATTTTAGACGAGAGAAACACATTAACGATTAGTAACTAGAAAATTACATTCTAAAGGAGAGTACACATATTTCCCATTCCCAGTAGCAGCAGACAGATTAAGAGTTAAGAACACAAGTATAGAAATTATTACAGATGGCATTTGAAAGAAGATTAGAAACTTTAGACCTGGAAGAATTGTGTCGTAATTTTGTACTTAGTTACGAAAGGATAGCCTTCGATTTCCAAAACCTTGGCCAAATAGTCATTTTCATACTTATCTTTATTGATGGACGCAATAAACTTTATAAAGTAGGGCAAATAAACGCCCAAAGAAGTAAATTGGCCATGTTGGAATTAACGAGGCTATCAGAAGAACTGCAGTTAGATTTTCTGTGCATACAGGAACCATATTGTGTAAACGGAAAACCAGCACATATATCGGCAAATTTTAGAACTATAATAGATAAAGGAAACCCTACGGCAATAATAGTAGTTATTAACTCGGAAATACAAGAGGTAAAAATAACACAACTAAGTGATACACATACAAACTGCATAGAAATAGCACTAGGAGGGAAACATTATATTTTAGTAAATCAATATTTTTAGTTTAACGAATGCACAGAACCATATATAAATGGAATAATAGATATAGTAATTGGTTATAATAATTCTGCAGTAATATATATATATATATATATATATATATATATATATATATATATATAGCGGATGCTAATGTACACTCCCAAAGGTGGAACAGCAACTATTAGGACAAAAGGGGGGAGGTAATACGGAACTACAACTAAATGTAGAGAACAAACCATGTAACCCGCCCACTTAAAATAACAGAGCAGGAGCTACATCCAACATCGATATCACGTTGACAAATAAAAGAGCAAGCAAAATTGTTACAAATTGGACAGTAGGTTAATCACTGACGACAAGTGATCACAATATAATTTATTTGGAATTACAAACCTAGAACAAAGTTGGAATTGTAATAAAAAACCCTACAATATAAAGAAAGCAAATTGGTATAAACTAAAAACGGAATTTAAATTGCCTACAATGCCTCAACCCCAAGATGACGTTAACAATAAAGCATTAGAACTAACCAAAGCCATCCAAAAACTACGAAGTGTAGCATACCCAGAACTAATAAAAAACATAACACTTCAATCTGTTAAAATTAAGAAGATTAGTTAGAAAAGCTAGAAGAATTTATCATAAATCTACCATTGCCTAGAAAGGGAAAATAACTTAAATAAATATAGAGAAATTAGAAAAAAATATAAAAAGAATATCGCAAAGCTGCATGGAAAAATTCCGTAGAGGTAAACCTTTCCAACAATATATGGGGTACTAATAATGGAGAAAGTAAAAGCCCCAGAGGTAATATCTACTCTGGATAAAATGACTGTCAACTGGATAGACTCTATAAATCTCCTGCTTCTAAACTAACTACCTAATGACATTAAGGAAAAGTCAGGAAACTACGAAAAGAACTCATTACTGAAGGTGTCATTTTCCCCTACATTGAAGATGAAATAAGAAAAATTATAAAGCAATGGAAGAAGAACAAATCACCAAGACCAGATGAAATAAAATCGGAAGTGCTACAATATTTGGAAGATCAGATTACTCCGTACCTGTGTCAACCTGGCAGGGAAGATTGCCTTAGTACTGGAAGGAAGCGAATGTGATTATCTTAAAGAAGGGGGCTGACAAATATCTCACGCAACCTATATCCTATAGGCCCATTTGTTTATATGTTTTGGGCAAAATTCAAGAAAACTATTGAGCAAAAGAATATATGAATATAGATCAATGATTGGTATAACTACTAAACAGTTTGGATTTTGAAAAGGCAAGTCAACAAAGGATGACATTAACGAGGCGATAGAGAGTGCAAAAACAACTAATAAAAATAATTAAAAGCAATATTTTTCGATAGTGCGGGGCGTTTGCAACTTATGGTGGCCAGTGCCGTTTCAAATTTTAAGGAAAAAGAAATATCCAAAATGCATCTATAATTCGTTAATAGATTATTGTAAAAATAGAAGAGTGTATGTTAAGGGTGCAAACCAGATTATTACAAAGGAAATTACCAAAGGATGATCAATTTTAGGGCCGATATTATGGAACATGTTTTTGGAATCTCTAATAGAGAAATTAGAAGGCTTAAACAGTATAAAAGAGATTATCGCAAATGTAATGACTTGCTAATAATAGAAAGGAAATTAAAAAGAGATCAAATATAATAACTGATCATGTAAACAATTGGTGCATAAAAGCAAAATTGGAAATAGCTCTTCACAAATCATCATATATGTTTTTAAAAGGAAACTTAAACAGAAGTCCGAGTATTAAAATTAACAATAATAATATAAAAAGACAAGCAGTAAATAAATATCTTGGTATCTAATTGGATGAAAAATTAAATTTTACGAAACACGTAGAAAATACAAGAACTAGAGCAGAAAAAGTTGTTTAAGTAGGTCATTATTGGACAGAGATATTTCAATATACAAGGTAAAGGAATAAAAATCTTATCATAATAGCATCTTTGCAGACATATTAAACTATGGAGGAGGAGTTTGGGGGGAAAGGCACGCGAGATACATTTTATACGAACTTTAAGGAGCTCCCAAAGGAAAATTTTTATTGAGATGTACAGGGGCATTTTCTACGTCGCCAACAATGGGACTATTAGTACTAGTGGTATATGTCCAATTGATTATAGTTCGATTAAGAAAAGCCTCTTATTGACTTAAAAACAAAATAACTAAAAAATAATGGATTTATTGGTAAAAAGTGTAGAAATAAAAAAGAAATGAAAGATTCTTTATTACAAACATGGAAACGAGAATGGGATGAAATAAAAGAAGGTAGAAGAGTGCATGAAATCTTCCCATCCATAAAGAAAAGGTTACAATTTAAGCATATTCCTACCAATAAGGGTTTAGTTCATTATGTAACAGGACACGGTCCATATTGCTCATATTTATAAAGATTTAAATTACAGTAAACAATACATGTACGGACTGTAACGTGATCGATACACCGGAACATGTCTCATTTGAATGCCCTAAATACCAGTCAATCGTAGCAGAGGAAAAACGACTACTTTCAGGGAAACACATCTGGAACATCATGAGAGATGAAGATGATTTTTATTGAATGAACTAACAAACAAAATATCATGCAAAATGGAAGAAGAGTATATAAACAGCAAAAATCAAACAAGAGAGAAAATTCAAAGGTCAGAAATCGTATATTCTCAAAGAAGATCCCAGAGAATCAGGGATAGGCAAGAAAGATATTTACAACTAGAATTAGTTGAAGAAAAATATGATAAAGAAGATAACACCCAATTTGAATCAGAAGAAGAGGACTGAATTGACAGAAGAAGGGATTAATGGCAGTTTTCGGGCGGAAAGGAAGCAGTTGATAGAAGAAGAAGAAGAAGAAGAAGAAGAAGAAGAAGAAAAAGAAGAAGAAGAAGAAGAAGAAGAAGAAGAAAACGGAGATCAAAAGAAGGAAAGAAGAGAAGGAAACTGCACTGTCAACACACCATGGTCCAGTATAGTTGCTGCTTGAGACCGGCAGCAACTCCATTGAAGTCCAGGTCCTGATGACAGGAATTCCAGTGGGAGCAGCCCGGATACCGAGCGTTAGCAGAAATGAAGATTGTAGACAGGATAAACAATTGTAAATTAATTAATTCTGGGTACCAGTAGCAATTGTAGATGTAATTATAAATCATAGTAAAATAGGTGTAGTGGTGGATTCCAGTGGTGGATTCCAGTAGCGGTTTAGTTTATTGAAGTTTTAGTTTTGTTTAGTTATAGTATTTGTATTGTAGATTTTAAAATCAGTAGAATTTAAATTGTATTGAAAAATGTAAGAGGAATAAATAAAATATCTGGAGTATTATGTCCTGATGTAGAAACAAGATATCAGGATATAAGTATTGCAGAATGAAAATAAAAAAATACCACTTGTTTGTTATTTAACTAAATGCTGCATAACACGAAAGTTCAAGTTTTCTATACTCTTATTCTGAGTAGGTTTAAAATTATTTAATTACACTGTTTGCCATGGCGCAGCGCGGCTGTATGCGCACAGAGAGATACAGAAGCACGTGTTTCTGCATACATGAAAGAAAAATTACTTTTTGAATTTTATAAAACATTTTTCGATTATGCATTGTAATAAGATACAAAAGTATCAATTATGAACGAAGCCATTTGTTCACGAAGTGAAATAGAAAAATCTAATAACATTCTGTACGAATAAAGAATACATATAATAATTTGCTGACCGTGTGAGAAGTTTTTATGGAACAATTATAATTGGCATACACAAAGAAATGAGAATAGAGAAATATTGTCAAGTTTTGATAATAATTAGGAGAAGAGGTCAAGTGCTGTAACGCTTCACTTGAACCTATATCAGCAGTTGGCAATGATGGACAGAAAGTCTTGCATGTAATGCTATCATTGAGTGGCAGAGTCAGCATGTCATTATTAACATTCCTCTCTCCGCCCTCGTATACTTGCCACCATTAATATTAGTATTTCTGCAAATCGTACAAATGGCAAATACATTTCTTTTGGATGCGCTTTTTTGCTGGAGACGAGAACCGTCTTCCCTGACTGAGGTTTATTCCAGGTTTGAAATGCCGGGAAGTAGATCTGGAACGTTTATTTGCTTTAAAATAAAGGAATCAGTTCATCTGTGTCCATGACCTGTGATGACCCAAATGTTAAAAAGGGAGTTAAACACCATTAAAAAATGTTGCAGGCTGTTGCTGTTCTCTCCTGACTCCCATAAATAGCACAGTAGAAAAATACTCACTTTTAGAAACGAATACGTAGATACTTTCCGCTTCGGTGTTGGAGGCCCACCCGTGTAGTTACCACAGTCACCATGTGCGGCACTATTGATGAACTGGCTGTGTGTCTTAGACCCAGGCACTGTGCTCACCATAACTCCGCCACGCAATGAACCACATTGATCATGTGATTGATGGCTGTCATACCAGAACACATACTGGAATAGTGCAGGCTCTGAAACACATCCGGCCCACAATAACCTAGATATTATGCCTGAACATGTATTGGCTCTGAAACACATCAGGCCCCGATAACCTAGATATTATACCTGAACATATATTAGCTCTTAAACACATCAGGCCCACAATAACCTAGATATTATGCCTGAACATGTATTGGCTCTGAAATACATCAGGCCCCAATAACCTAGATATTATACCAGACATATATTAGCTCTGAAAGACATCAGGCCCACAATAACCTAGATATTATGCCTGAACATGTATTGGCTCTGAAACATATCAGGCCCCGATAACCTAGATATTATACCTGAACATATATTGGCTCTGAAACACATCAGGCCCCAATAACCTAGATATTATACCAGAACATATATTAGCTCTGAAACACATCAGGCCCCGATAACCTAGATATTATACCTGAACATATATTGGCTCCGAAACACATCAGGCCCACAATAACCTAGATATTATACCAGAACATATATTAGCTCTGAAAGACATCAGGCCCACAATAACCTAGATATTATGCCTGAACATGTATTGGCTCTGAAACACATCAGGCCCCGATAACCTAGATATTATACCTGAACATATATTGGCTCTGAAACACATCAGGCCCCAATAACCTAGATATTATACCAGAACATATATTAGCTCTGAAACACATCAGGCCCAAATAACCTAGATATTATGCCTGAACATGTATTGGCTCTGAAACACAGCAGGCCCCAATAACCTAGATATTATATCAGAACATATATTAGCTCTGAAACCCATCAGGCCCCGATAACCTAGATATTATACCAGAACAAAAATTAGCTCTGAAACACAACCAGGCCCACAATAACCTAGATATTACACCAGAACATATATTAGCTCTGAAACACACCAGGCCCCGATAACCTAGATATTATACCAGAACATATATTAGCTCTGAAACACATCAGGCCCAAATAACCTAGATATTATGCCTGAACATGTATTGGCTCTGAAACACAGCAGGCCCCAATAACCTAGATATTATATCAGAACATATATTAGCTCTGAAACCCATCAGGCCCCGATAACCTAGATATTATACCAGAACAAAAATTACCTCTGAAACACAACCAGGCCCCGATAACCTAGATATTATACCAGAACATATATTAGCTCTGAAACACACCAGACCCACAATAACCTAGATATTATACCTGAACATATATTAGCTCTGAAACGCATCAGGCCCACAATAACATAGATATTATATAAGAACATATATTAGCTCTGAAACACATCAGGCCCACAATAACCTAGATATTATACCACAACATATATTGGCTCATTAGCTCTGAAAAACATCAGGCCCCGATAACCTAGATATTATACCAGAACATATATTAGCTCTGAAACACACCAGGCCCACAATAACCTAGATATTATACCAGAACATATATTAGCTCTGAAACACATCAGGTTCACAATAACCTAGACATTATATCAGAACATATATTAGCTCTGAAACCCATCAGGCCCCGATAACCTAGATATTATACCAGAACAAAAATTAGCTCTGAAACACAACCAGGCCCACAATAACCTAGATATTATACCAGAACATGTATTGGCTCTGAAACACATCAGGCCCCGATAACCTAGATATTATACCTGAACATATATTAGCTCTTAAACACATCAGGCCCACAATAACATAGATATTATACCTGAACATATATTAGCTCTGAAACACATCAGGCCCACAATAACATAGATATTATATCAGAACATATATTAGCTCTGAAACTGATCAGGCCCACAATAACCTAGATATTATACCACAACATGTATTGGCTCTGAAACACACCAGGCTCACAATAACCTAGATATTATATCAGAACATATATTAACTCTGAAAAACATCAGGTCCCGATAACCTAGATATTATACCAGAACATATATTAGCTCTGAAACACATCAGGTCCACAATAACCTAGACATTATATCACAACATATATTAGCTCTGAAACCCATCAGGCCCCGATAACCTAGATATTATACCAGAACAAAAATTAGCTCTGAAACACAACCAGGCCCACAATAATCTAGATATTATACCAGAACATGTATTGGCTCTGAAACACATCAGGCCCCGATAACCTAGATATTATACCTGAACATATATTAGCTCTTAAAACACATCAGGCCCACAATAACCTAGATATTATACCAGAATATGTATTGGCTCTGAAACACATAAGGCCCACAACAACCTAGATATTATACCAGAACATGCGTTGGCTCTGAAACACACACACACACACAAATCTAGAAAATGTGATACAGAACACGTTCTAGACTGGTGAGGGTCTTTGAAACACACGAGACTACAATGACCTAGATATGTTTACTCAACAAGCCATTTATGCAGATTATCCAAATATTTAGGAGCTTTTTATTAATCTGTTTCCCGGCTCACCCTACTATGGGCTGAGAGTTTTCAGTTAGCCCACTTTCCGCAGGGCTAACATTTCCCTAGTCAATATTTCTAATGCTTCACAACTTTCCTACTGCCGCTCAAGTTCGTGGACCACATCAAAGAGAAAGCTTACAGGGTGAGGGTACTTACGTTTTCGATGATGCAGACAAGGCTGGTGGTACTGCCCTCGCCTATATGATACTCTCCACTTCCCAGGATAAAGGCCACCACGTGCAAACTGAAGTAATGTGATATAGTGCCCGATCCTATCGCCACCTGGTGACAAACGTGCAACTTTTATTTACATAGTCAATACGCGTAGCGGCATGGAGTCACAGACTGGGATAGTTTTGGGGATTTAACTGATGACAATGTAATGATTTTAGCGTGCTGTTTATTATCATCTCACAAAGTGACTTCTCTCTCCTTTGTTCTGTTGTTCAAGACTTTAAATTAAATTTCACCGTTAAGAAAAGGGGCACATGCGTGT